>JAIGNY010000395.1:372500-395000 GCA_020152595.1 Chiridota heheva
TTGATTTTTGTAGGCAAAGCATTTCGCAGAGATGGTCTTGCTCTAGCAAAACGCTCTGTCACCAAGTAGTACGTGAGTACGAGGCACAACCAAATATATATCATTATTGGACCTTAGACTGTAATTTGTTTTGGTTTGGTTTGTTGATGTTTAACGGCACCGCGACAGTCAGAGTCAAATGTGCCAAGAGGGTGTTAATAAATAATGGTGTAAGAGTAAGGATAGTAAGAAGGTGGAAGGTTTTTAAGGAAGATAAAAGGGAAAAGCTGAATGTGGGATAAAAAGTTAGGTGAAAAGAAAGGGGGGGGGGGGGTGTAAGGTTAGGTGTAAAAAGGGAGAAGGGGGAGGAGATTATATGTGGTGGAAGAGGTTGTTGTTGCGGAGGAAGTTGATGATGTTTGAGGAAGAATTGATTTCGAATAGGTCTGAGATTGAGGAGAGTGAGGAGAGAAGAGATCTGGAGTTCTGGTATAAGGGACAGGTTAAGAAAATATGCTTGATGGGGAGATCAATGTTGCAAGTGGGGCAGAGAGGGGCAGGAGATCCGTATAAGAGATGGGAGTGACAAAGAGAGGAGTGGCCGAGGCGAATGCGGGTGATATTGATGTCTTCCCTGCGGTTGCGACTATACAGAGAGGTGTTGGTCCCGAATTTGGGTTTGATGGTGTAAAGTTTATTACTGGTTTCGTAATTCCAGGAGTTTTGCCAGGTTTTGTTGATGTGGTTGGAGATGGAGAGACGGAGGTCTGAGTGTGGAATAGGAATAGTGTTGCCTGGAATGCCGACGTGACTGGGAATCCAGAAAAAGAGAATTTTCTTTCCTAAAGAGGAAAGAGTGTGGAGTTTGTTGAGAATTTGTAGAATGAGAGGGTTGGTCCAGAGAATGTTGAGGATGTTAGTGAGGACAAATTTAGAGTCAGATAAGATTAGAGTCAGATTAGAGTACAAAGAGAATTCTATGAAGTTTAAGGGTAGGAGGATGGCCTTCGCGTCGGCAGAGTAGATAGAGGTGCCGTCGGCTAACCTTGAGGAGATGGTGAGGCCAGGACAGGCGGCGACGGCTGCATAGGAGCCTTTCCGTGTGGAGCCTTTGGTGAAGAGGAAGGAGTAGTCATGGAAATGTCTACTGAGTTGACAGTATTTGAAGTGGAAAAAGGCTGGGTTGTAGAGAGCTTTCGCGAAGGAAGAAAGACCAAGGTAAACCTTAGAGAGGGGGAGGGGTGGTGGTTGAATAATCCAGGTGGGTGTAGGTGGGATAGTGTGTCTGGCAATTACGAAAATGTTGATGTTGGCTTTGGAGAAGTGGGATTGTATCCGGATCCCGAAAGGTGGGGGGATGCGTTTGTTGGGATTGAAGAGGTTGGTGAAGGAGGGAGGGCGGATGGAATGGAAATAGGGGTTGCGTGGATCGGCGAGGACGCGGAGAGCAAAGGAGAGGCCAGCCTTCGTGCACCGGAGGTCGAAGGGGAGTTCGTTGGCTTCGACGTGGAGACTGGTGATAGGGGAGGCACCAAAGCAAAGTCTTAAGGCAGTGTTCTCAGTGACCTCCAGGTGTTTCAAGTAAAATTTGCGGGCGGAGGCAAAAATGAAATTGCCATAGTCCAGCCTGGATCTGAGGAGGGAGCGGTATAAGGTGAGCAGGGTGAGACCATTTGCTCCCCAGTCAGTGCTTGAGAAGACCTTAAGGAGACTGAGGATTTTGTGGCATTTGATTTTGAGGGTGTTGAGGTGTTAAAGGTGTTCAGGAACTGGTAGGGGATGTTATCTGGGCCCTTGGAGGTGCAGCTAGCGTCGTGGATGACTTGGTTTAATTCAGAAAGAGTGAGAGGGGTGTCGTAGCTCTCGGAGTTTTCGGAGGTAAGGGTGATACTCCGGGCTTCATGGCGAGCTTTTTTGGTTTTGAAAGCATTGGGGAAGTTGGCCGAGGACGAAATGTTGCTGAAAGAGGCGGCGAGGTGGTTAACGGTGTCTTTTTTTGCGGTGAGAAGGTCATCATTCCAGGAGATATGGGAGATGGGAGACTTGCCCTTCCTGCTGTGGAAGCTGTTAACCATTTTCCAAATCTTCTTAGTGGGGGTGTTGGTGGTGAGAGAAGAAATAAAATTGTTTCAAGTGTTGGTTTTACTGTCCTTGATAGTGCGACTGGCCTTGGCACGGCTGATGCGAAAGAGGTTAGGTTGTTGGTGGTCGGGTTAGTTTTTAAGTTCCTGACGGCTCTTTTCCTGTTCTTGATGGCGGTTTTGCATTCATCAGAGAGCTAGGGGTTGGGTGAAGGAGGGGGGGGGGGGGAGGTGATCAGGGGGTTTAAAGGTTTTGGGAATAGAACAGGTGGCGATGTTAATAAGGTTGTTACTGAAGTTTGACATGGGATCCTCACCCTCGAGGAGATGGGGGAGAGGTGCGAGTCACAGAGGTTTTTGAAAAGGGGCCAGTCAACCTTCTCAAGGTTCCAATTAGGTTGTGGTCAGTGGGGGATTGAAGGTTTGAGTATATAAGAAGAGGGTAATGGTCACTACCACAGATATCAGCAGTGACCTTCCAGCTAAAATTAAGGAGGAGGTTATGGGAACAGATAGACAGGTCAATACAGGTAAGGGAGCCTGTGGCAGGGTGAAGGTAGGCCGGGAGTTAGTGTTGAGCAAGGAGAGGCTGTGCTGTCAAAGAGTGTTTTCGATGAGCTTGTTAAGGCTGGTTAGCTGAACGTTGGTGTTGGGGGAGATAGATATTGCAAAGAGTGAAGGTTTTGTGGAGGGAGATTGACATACAGATGGCCTGAAGGTCGGTGTTCACATGAATAGGGCTGTGTGGGATATCGTGTCTAACGAGAATAGAGACGCCCTCACAAGCGCTGTCGGCGTCCACTTGATGTTCGTGATAGCAAGCGAAGTTGTTGATGGGAATAATAGTCAGTGGTTTCAAGAAGGTTTCTTGTAAGCAGAAGACGACCGGGTTTGAGGTGGTGGCCAGAAGGTCAATTTTTTTAGAATTGGCCTTAAGGCTCCTTATGTTCCATTGTATAATGTTGTGAATGTTATTGTAGTTGTTTATGTTGCACGTCATAAGGAGGCAGGAGGTTATCTTGAGGAAGATCTGTTGGGTCTGAGTTGGCTTGTTTTTTCTTTGGATCTGTCTCTGTTTCTTTGGGAGCGTTTTTTTTTTTTTTTTTTTAAGTTGGACGAGGATATGTTCGGTAATCGAACAATCCATGTTCTCTTCTGTGTCATATGTGTGGGTTTAGATGGTGGGCTGTTTGTTGATTAGTTGTTTGTTGGTTTGTTGTTTGTTGGTTTGATGATTGTTTACCAGGTTAGCTTGAATTTGATGGCATTAGAGGTGTTGGGGTAGAGGATGGCGGGAGTTTTAGAGCATAAAGGAAGGTTGGGGGAGAGAAGTGGGGGTGGTGGAGGTGGTTTGGGTAATGGGTGTGGTTGGGCTGTTGGCAATACTGATGGGCTTAGGACTGGGTAAGAAGAGCCAGGTGAGGTCGGTTTGGGTATGTGAGTCAGTTTTAGTTGTGTTACGGGGGCGATATTGGTGTTAGAGGAGACTGCGCTCGAGTAGGATGGTTTAGTGTGGAGAGAAGCGAAAAATTGCTTCCTGGCCTCCGGGTAAGTGATGTTGGGATTAAAAGGGTTTTTAGTTTGGTTATTTGCTTTTCATGAAGCCAGGTGGGGCAGTCTTATGAGAATGAGGGATGATTAGCTGGGTGAGTACCGTCACAATTGGTGCAGTGTGGGGTGCTGGTGCAGGAGGTGCTGTCATGGTCCAGGGCTCCACAGTTGCCACAGCGCGCTTGGCGGCGGCAGTAGTTTTTATTATGGCCCTACCTCTGACACTTATGACAACGGAGGGGGTTAGGAATATAAGGGGTGACTGGGATTCTGAGGTAGCCAGAAGTGATGTGGGTGGGGAGAGTTGGTGTGGAAAACGTTAGGAAGATGGTATTGGTAGGTGTTTCGGCACCGTCTCTCTTGAGGACGAGACGACGGGCTTCAGTAACGTGTTGATTGGTAAGTTCCTCTACGAGGTCTTCATCGGTCAGGTAGGCTAGGTCTTTAGTTTTGTGTAAGTTCGCGAGACGGCAAGTAGCTTGACGGTCGGACTGGATAGGGATGGGCTCGAGGAAATAGCATTTCTGACGTAAATAGAGGAGCCGTCAGAGGCTTTCCTGACGTTTTGGGTGATAAAATGGGATTCCGTGTACCCTGGAATGGGGATGGAGTCAGGGGAAGAGAGAAAGGTTTCATGTAGGCAGATAATGCCGGGTTAAAGATAGAGATCAGAAGTTCGAGTCCTTCGAAATGGCGGAGACACCGCAACAATTCCATCGTATGATGTCTGCCATAAGAGGTGATGAGGGGTGGGGACCCTTAAGAGGGGGGGGGGGGGTCAGGAGGGGGCTGTCCGACCTCCATGTCTTAGAAGGGGTGTGATCAATGAAAGGGAGCGTCAAAGAGGAAGAAAATTTGACTGAAGAGTCTCCCCCGTCAATGTACGGTGATCTGGGGGAGTTGGTGTTGTCAAGATGGTATTTTGAGTTGGGAAGATTTGGTTTGGTTTGGATGGATGAGGGGGTTTTGTTGTTATTGAATTGGGTTTTTTGGTTTGAGTGATGGGGAGTAAAGGGTAAGGATGAGGAGGTTTGGGATGGTCCGTGCCGGTTGGCGGGGGATCTATAGATGTTTTGCGAGTTGTCTTTGATTATTTGTCGAGTTGAGGTTGTCTTGTGAGAGTTGAGATCTGTTGGGAGAGGGTTATTAGTGAAAAGGTTTTTCTGGGGTGGGGAGGGATGCAGCATGGTGGTGAGAGGGGCCTGAGGTTTTGGTGGATGAGGAAGAGGTAGAGGGTGGAAAAGGAGGGAGAGGGGGTGGGCGTGGATGGAGGGGGTGGTAAGCGCGGTTTTTTCCTGAATGGAAAATTGATCGATCCAGGTTATGTCAGTCTGGAAGCCCTGGAGATAGTGCGAGTGGATGAGGGGATGGGGGTTGTGTTTATGGTGGTAGTAAGGTTGGAGTGGTTGATCACTTTGGAATAGATGCGGGTATTTTGGATGAGTTGGTTTGGGGATTTGGAGTCCAAGATCTTTCTGGCCTCGGAATAGGAAACATTTAAAATGGTTTTAATCCTGAATACCTCCTCTCTGAGCCACTTGGGGCAGGAATTTGAGGAGGCGGGGTCATCTCCAAAGCAATTAACGCACCTGGGTTCGTTGTTGCAGGTATTGGTATCATGGAAGGAGAAAGAGGGGGGAGGCGAAAGAGGCACAGCCTAATTTGTTGAAGATTTTCTGTTAAATAAACCTGACAAGTAGATAAGAGCCATATAGTGTAGAGATTTAAAGACAAACAGAAGTATTTTGAATTGAACTCTGAATTCCACAGGTAGCCAGTGAAAAGCAAGCAAAGTAGGAGAGATGTGATGAAATTTTGGTACATTTTTAATCAATCTTGCTGCAGCATTTTGAGCTTTCTGTAATTTTTTTATTTGATGAATTGGAAGACCATATAAAAGAGAATTGCAGTAATCAATATGAGTAGTGACAAAAGCATGGACAATAGTCTGAGTTGAATTGTTTGATAAGTACTCGCGTATAAGCTTTAAATTGTGCAATTGAAAGAATGCTTTTTGACAAATGTTTGCAATATGGGTATCCATGGACAATTTGTTGTCGAACCACACACCAAGATTCCTTACACTTCTTACAGGTTCAATTTCAGACAGCCCAACATGTAACTTATTAGTTGTGACGTTTGATAGTTGGCGCTTTGATCCAAGAATGAGAAATTCCGTTTTATTATCATTTATAGAAAGTTTGTTCGATATCATCCAGGATTTAATTGTCATCTATCCATCGTTTAATTAATTTTACGGAACAATTTTTGCATAGTTGGTCATCTGGACAAAAAGGAGAGATAAATATGTGTGTCATCTGGGTAGCTGTGGGATGTTGGTAGATGTTGGAGATGATGTGTAAAAAACAAATAGTATCGGTCTTAGATACGATCCTTGTGGCACATCATATTTAAGGTCAAAGTTTGTTGGATAGCTGCTCTTTGATAACAACACGTTACTGGCGGTTAGAAAGATACGACTGAATCCATTCAAAGGCTTTCCGATCACACCAAAGTTATTTTTATTGTCTGATGTAATATGGAATGCCCAACCGTGTCGAATGCTGCACTGAGATCTAGAAGCACCAAGAAAGTGATATGTTGTCTATCCATTGCAAGAAGAATATCAGATTGAACCTTGAGTAAAGCTGGTCCTGTGCTATGATATTTTCTGTATGCACTTTGGTGCCGGGATGGAACAAGATGTTCAACATGAGGCCAAAGTTGTTTAAGAACTGTTTTCTCCGTTAATTTTGAAATAAATGAAAGATTACTAATAGGGCGATAGTTGGAAAAACTATTTCAATCCCAACTTTCTTTAATAGTGAGCAAATAAGAGAGCATTTCCAATCAGAAAAAAATAACTGTCTTCCATAGACATGTTAATAATATTCGTTTTAATCGGGGATAACAAATGCAAACACTCCTTCAACAAGTTTGTTTGTATGGGATCCATAATACATGAAGCATTTGATGAGCTAATAATGATTTTCTGCACATCTTCAACTGATACAGGAGAAAAGCTGTCTAGTAAAGAGGTTTGACGAGGTGATGGTGGACTGGTTGTGTTGTTGCTGGATAGCCTGTCTATCTTGTCTTTGGTGGTGGACAGGTTGCTGGATAGCCTGTCTATCTTGTCTCTGATGGTGGTAGACAGGTTGCTGGATAGCCTGTCTATCTTGTCTTTGGTGGTGGACAGGTTGCTGGATAGCCTGTCTATCTTGTCTCTGATGGTGGTAGACAGGTTGCTGGATAGCCTGTCTATCTTGTCTCTGGTGGTGGTGGACAGGTTGCCGGATAGCCTGTCTATCTTGTCTCTGATGGTGGTGGACAGGTTGCTGGATAGCCTGTCTATCTTGTCTCTGGTGGTGGTGGACAGGTTGCCGGATAGCCTGTCTATCTTGTCTCTGGTGGTGGTGGACAGGTTGCTGGATAGCCTGTCTATCTTGTCTCTGGTGGTGGACAGGTTGCTGGATAGCCTGTCTATCTTGTCTCTGGTGGTGGTGGACAGGTTGCTGGATAGCCTGTCTATCTTGTCTCTGGTGGTGGACAGGTTGCTGGATAGCCTGTCTATCTTGTCTCTGGTGGTGGTGGACAGGTTGCTGGATAGCCTGTCTATCTTGTCTCTGGTGGTGGTGGACAGGTTGCTGGATAGCCTGTCTATCTTGTCTCTGATGGTGGTGGACAGGGTGCTGGATAGCCTGTCTATCTTGTCTCTGGTGGTGGACAGGTTGCTGGATAGCCTGTCTATCTTGTCTCCTATCAAGTCAACTTTACGAATAAATATTTTCCAAAATCATTACCAGGCTCAAGGGATTGTCATAATCAGGAAGTCGTACTTCTTCTTTAGTGGTGGTAAATGACGCTACAATATCAAAAAGTTTTTTTGATTTCCAGAGTGGGTTATAATAAGATCTGCATAATAATCTCTCTGGATTTTTGTGAGACTGTTTGTGTAGATATTTCTGTTCAGTTGAAAGTCTTTCAAATCAATAATTCGTTGTGTGGATTGCCATTTTCGTTCCGCTTTCCGTCTTGCGTCTTTTTTCTCCTTTGAGTCGTCATTGTACCAAGGTACGAATATTCTAGCAACAGGAAATTTTCTCTGTATTGGTGCATGTTTGTCTTGGAGAGTTCTCAGTGTAGAATTGTAGCAAGCAACGAGATCATCAACATTTTGCCATGAAGTTGTGCATATCAAATTTGAAGCTGATAAATCAGTAATAAAATCATCTAAGCTGATAGATTTAACGTTTCTAGAGCTGATCTCTTTATTAATGACAGATGGAGTAGAGATCATCAAAGAACATTCAATGAAACTGTGGTCAGAGATGAATTATGTTGAATTTGGATTAGTGACGTTGAGATTTTCTGAGCATCTAGTTATGGTTAAGTCTAAAGTGTGCCCTAAAGTATGAATAGGCACACAAACATGCTGTTTAAGACTAATTCGAGTAAGGACATTTGCAAATCTCTTGGTATCAGTATTGTCAATATTTTCGTGATGAAAGTTGAGGTCACCTGTCAGCAAAAGCATTTCATCGCAGAGTACCACTGATTCCAAGAAGTCAGAGAACTCCTCACAAAACATTGAAAATGATGAGTTTGAAGGTCGATAAAGAACGCAAAGTCTATTGTTGTGATTGTCCCATTTTAGCTGTTTAGTATCCATTCGAAAATTTCAAAAGAGTCTTTTTCTGCAGAAGCAGCCATACGAACATCAAAAATTCACGATATAAAATGCCAGTTCCTCCGCTCATACCAGATGCACAAGTAGAGTCTTTGAACTTATATCCATGGGAAGAGAGGCTGGCTCTAACAGCATTGTCAAATCTTTTAATAAAGTTTCAGTGATAGCACACACATGAATTTTATATTCAATAACATGGTCTAGGACATCTTCGCATTCATTTCTCACTGAACGAGAATTGACTGTAGCAAATTGCAGTGATTTTGATGGCCGTCTTGGTGTGTATATACGGGAAATTTTTACTAAATTGTTCGCGCATATTCCTGTTCTTAAATCCCGTTTGTAAGATCTGTTAGAAATTAGAGGTAGAATATGCTGGTTGTGTTTGCTTTAGCAGCACTTTGAAATGATTAGTCACAGAAGGTAGACACCTGGGCAGCAGTCTTAAACTTTAAACAACCACTTCCTCGCTCATTACTTGTTGTGCTCCCTAAGATTTCAAAGTCAGACCCGACCTGATAAATAAGCAGGTCGGGTCAGACTTTTCCTCTTTATTTTCTTTGTTTTGAAAACCACAAGTAATTATAATAAAATTCCCTTATTAATGGCCCCATAGTATTCGTTCTCCTGGTTGTGCAGTTATTCTAAGTAAGATAAGTGGTCTCATTATTTGCTACAGTAAGTTTGTGGTCATAATCTACTGGAACAAATTTTTAAGGAAAAGGACAAGTCATGTTTCCACGATAACGTAGTAAACCATTTTCCTTTAAACATTTTAAAGTATTTTTGCTTAAATTGATTCTAAGTTCACAATTTGACAGAAAGCTGAGTAGCTCAGTTTTACTATAAATCATTATAAGCATTCCCAAGAAAAGCCAAAATAGCGATTTTTCCACAGACTCAGAAGTGAAGTTACTGCAAGCATGACCAAATGCGGAACATATAATCATTAAGGCCCTTGACATTCTTAAAATTTTAACGATTGTTTCTCTTTTAGGCGATGCTTTTGAAACCTTCTTTTTCAACGAAAAATATCAAATATTTGAAAGGGCCCCGGTTCCGCCGAATTTGCCTACAGATTTTTCCTATAAGGGTGTTTCAGCTGACGTCACGACTTCACGTGACTTTGTTTACATCGCCATTTTGTCGGTCAAAACCACTGTCGTCTGCTGTACACTTAATTAGATTTGCATACGTTTGCATGTTGTTATATGAAATTATTTTTGTAAGATAATTATGCTGGAATCTTGCTGTGCCGTTGCTTGCACTAATAGATATGTGCGGGGAATAAAAAGACAGTTTCTCAGATTTCCATCTGATCCTGATTGACGTTCGAAGTGGGTTTCTGCTATACGACGCAACGGTTTTCAACCTACGGTAGGCCTTACACACTAGGATTTGCAGCGAACACTTTATATCAGGTATGTAGGCTTTATCTGAGCATAACGAACAATCAGATGGCGTTAACGTTAAAGTTACCCTTCGTATACCCGGTGAAAATATAACTTACTCAAGGAAATTATGAAAACAAAATCGAAAGCGAGCAAAAAACTGCAATCAGTAAAATTCGCTGAAGTGGTACTAGTGGGTTAGCATGTAGTATGTTTGTTGTACGTTTGGTGTGACTTGAGCTGTGTGAAGACGCGTGAAACGCAACACGCCGCTGCCATGCTAAATGGAGCTAGTCCAGTTGAGTTAGAGTCACGTGATGAAATTTCTTTATACGTGGCAAATATGCATCTTTGTTCATAACTTCAATCAGATAGTTGAATGCAAATTTACTTCGCTACTCGAAGATCTAGACTATCACATGTATGATATATGCATGGCATGCACAAAAAAAAAAAAATCCAAGATCATCTTACTGTGGTAAACATATCTACCTCTCATCTCTATATAGGTGCAAAGTGTAACTTTTGAACATGTATATAGCAAAATAAAAAGAAATACATGAACACTGCATGTTCGCACATTATATAAAATAGTTGTTGTTGATGATAATTGTCTTCAGGTATGGCTGATTGCACTTACTGAAATGTTGCGGGTATGCGGGATTTGGGTATACAAGGGAAACCCCCTCTTCCCCCTCTTTCCACACACACACCTTTTCCATAT
Source organism: Chiridota heheva (assembly GCA_020152595.1). Taxonomy (NCBI): domain Eukaryota; kingdom Metazoa; phylum Echinodermata; class Holothuroidea; order Apodida; family Chiridotidae; genus Chiridota; species Chiridota heheva. The sequence continues at coordinate 382,917 of JAIGNY010000395.1, forward strand.
TTATATCATGTATGATGACTTGTTGTATTTTAGTCTGATTTTATCCCCTCACTTTCGGTAGATAACTTTCAATTCCAATATAGCTCCTTCACTATCGGTGGGAAAATCCCGCCCATGGTTGCGGGTTAGAAAATCCCCCTCCCCACACTCTGCCTTGATTACACATTTGAAAATGTTGGCGAAAAGTGAAGCCTGGTGTATCCCGTAACTTCTACTATCTTTGGTCTTAGAAAGAGGTCATACTCATTTTGTTTTTCTGAATAGAAAACGTCACCGGTTTCGTACTCTTTATATCTGTATAACAGTAGATGTATAGCTCCATCGCTTTTTCAATCAGCGCTTCGTCACATCAGCTGACTATGTAATGGACCTCAACTGTTCAATGAACAAGTGTGTAGCAATGACTGATTTAGTAAGTCTACTATGGAAGCTTGGCGCCCTCCTCATTTTCTAAACAATTATTAATATATTTAAACAAAATCTATTATAACTTTTTTTACTATTTGAACTATTTTTCTCGACCTTTCTTAAGGTGGTAAAATATAATTACTGTACTAGATTCTGTTTTATTACTTTCCTGGCAAGTCCATGTCCAATGGTTTGTAAGTCACAAAATCGCAGCCATGAAAAACTATGAGACAAATCTGAGAATGTAAAGTCACAACTAGTTTGCTTTCAGTCATTTCTACACGAAGGATACAAAACTTTAAGCTTAATGTCTTTTACCGGTAGTAGATTTTGAAATGCTTATTTCACTAATATCTTTCTTTTGAATTCCTCTTTTATATAAGATGACCTTACTGAGTTATTCATTTAAAGAGGCCGTGTCGTCTCAAAACAAATCGCAATGACGTCAGTAAATATATGGCACGTACTTACACACGCTATCAACATATTACACGAGAAACGTATAGGCTATTATACACTGTGTGTATGGAGATTAGGTACATGCATGTTGTATGCACAGTATGAATGTGTCGTAACATGACATGCCCGAGTTGTGCAAATTCATCGTTAGTATAATAATGGAGCTATTAACTGAAATTAAGTCATTATAACAGCTCCATGTTTTATTTCAAATGAGGGGAAAAGACAAAGAAAAAAATTATGCCTTGACGAAATTCGAACTCGTTACACGTTTGGCACACAAAGCACTTAGCTCGAAGACCATCGCCTATCGCCTTATCCATAAGGCCACAGCATTCGTTAGATGCTTTTTCGAAAATTTAGCAAGAGGAGATGAGCCCCATGACACCAGGGCCTCTGAAGCACCCTGCATGCCACCCTCCATTAGAGCTTCTATACCAGTATACTGCCAGGAAGTTTTTCATCGTGGGATAGTTCCAAATCAAAGACAAGCTCACGCAGGGGGCAACGACCAAGGTCTTTTTTTTAATGGATTTATATACGGGCCATATAGGTACAGGAACCGGGAATAAGAGGGAACATGTCTCCAAATTTTCCAGAAAATGATAAAAGTGCCCCTTTTGGAAATAAAAAGTGCCCCTTAATTACTAATTACTGTCAAATGTGCAACAACTGGTGGAATATGAGCAGTGGAAAATTATTACAAAAGAGCCCATTTCAAAATGAGGTTCCCCTTTTACTTTTTTGTTTTGTGCTCACCGCTCTATCTACAGACTGGAGGGACATAATGTATAAGACTTGGGAAGTGCCCACTAAGAGGTTGTGCCCCCACTTTTCGAAAGCTTACTACACCCATGACACCCCTGATATACGGACACGCACTTGTATCCAACATTTTTTAGCACAAATATGGCAAAGATATAACAAATTGTGTTAATAACTTGAGAGTTACTTTGTCCTGCCTACATGACCTATCGTAAGCCCATGCTACAGATTTTTTTTATATATTTTGCTCGATTAAATAAATAATATATACAACAAAGCCTGATTAACAAAATCATGTGTAGGGCCTATTACTAGACTATTCGATTTACCAAAAACTTCAATCACAAGTTTTGCGACATTTTAAATTTGGAATATAAACTTCTTTCTTTTAAAGATTTACCCAACCAAAACAAGTCTTAATGCAATCAATAATTAGTTAAATAAAAAGAAACAAAATGACGAGAAGAAACCTTAATTTTTTCGTTCGCCTAGACCACGGAGTTGCATGCTTTTATTGCAGTCAGGCCATTAATTATGCGTCCTAACTTTGACTTTTTATAACAAACCTATTATATGTCCAAAATTCAAAATTAGATTATATAAAAAATAAAGACACAAACACGAATATATGCTTGAGATTAAAATGCCCCTAATACTGTAATAACATAAAATATCACACAGGTTTGAGAAAAAATCATTTTTTAGATTTACCATGTGACCATGGCCCACTTTAATGATCATATCCATATTTGCTACTATCTGTGTTATTGCAGCATAATGGTATTTGTTCCGCGTGTAACACGGACACCATAGTGTCACGGTTACCAGGTTACACGTGGAACTTTTAGAGCTTTTGAGCCATAAAATTTGCAGGCAAAAGAGAATTTGTTAGAATTTATCATTTCAGTATGTTTAAGACCGCAATTTTGAACAAAAAATTGTTTAATAAGCTTCATCAAGTGAACCTTAATTTGTCATGATGTAAAAAACTTAGCTGAGGACACCAAAAATCAATAGACCCCTATTTAATGGAACTACCCAGTAACGGTGAATATTCATGCCCATGCATCTTAAATCACGTCATGACAATTTACGTATATGATTTCGCTTTGCAAATATCCTTTATTTCACATCGAAAATTCCATTATCTCACACTTTACATCTAAGTAAATTGAACAGGTAAAAAAAAAAAAATTGCGTTACACGATTAGTAAAGAAGTTCAAATTTTTGTAGTTAAAGTTGTAATCCATCAAAAGCGGGAACAATACCAAAATTGTTGCGTTCTCACCTTTTCGTGAACCTCACTTCGAAATTCCGCGTAATCTTATGAGCTAGATGTACTGGCTGGATTTCCTTCAATAAAAAAAACAACATTTTTTGTCTTTCTTTCTTGCTTACATAAATGGAAACCATTGTTTTAACAATCTATTAGAATAATATCATAATGGGAAAATTTGATCGCTCATAGGTTCTAAGCTGCTAAGTGCAATTTTGGGAATAAAATTTCATGGCACTGTTGTGGAAAAATAGATAAATTGTTATTTCAATTGCAAATAAAAGCTTTTAAGAATATGGAAATGGAGCATGTAATTTGTTATTTTTGAGATATCAACCTCATTTCTTATAGAAATATTTCAAATTAAAGTTCATGTTTGTAAATAATACTTGCAAAATTTTTAAAAGCAAACAGTGGTTGATTTGGACGATTGGTTTAGTTTGGTTGTTTTTGTCATAAGTGATGTATATTTCAAGAACTATAGTAAACCATCTTGATATCAAGATTTATTTTTTAGGAAAAAACAAAACATATTGAAGTCTTTTTTTCTTTTCTTTTTCAGAATAATCTATCAGAGTGTGTGTGTGGGTGTGTGTGTGTGTGTGGTTGTGTGAGAGCCATCGTGAAAAACGGATCGAGCTCCGTTCATTTCATAAGCTGTATTGTGGCATTGGTTTTGAATGTATAAGACACAGGAAAGTGCATTTCCTCATGGGAGGAAAGAAGCAGAGGTGTATGGAAAGGAAGGGCAGAAATCCACACTGATTCTTGAAATGATTTCACCCTCCTTCCAGGTTGCATGATTTGTAAGTCTGGTTGGTAGGTAATCTTGGGGAAAATGATTAAGTAAAAATTGAAGGAAAGCTACCCAGCGAACGGGAAATCTCATAAGGTTCCGTTACCCTGACCCCCACTATTTCAAAAGTAATCATGTTATCAAAGGGCTCCCGACACAGGTTGAGATTGGGGCCATGACCAGTGGCGTAGATCTATCCCCCCAAACGCGAAGTGCTATAGTTTTGCGTCATGAGGTTCAGGGTACAGCTTAACGGTCACCGAATCCTCTGGTAGGGTGTAGGGGCGAATCCCTGCACGTAGGAATCCAGATGGCGAAGCCTCCGGAAGTTCTGCAAAATTGTACACTTTGGTAACGAAATACTTCCTAAAAAGAACACCAGAAATTATATTTACAAAGTATGATACTTAGTCAAAAATCTTGCAAAATACGTCATGAAAATGTTATTACACAGTGTGCAAAATTGGAAATTGTGAAATCACAAATAGGAATGTTTCAATGTCAACGTTCTGGTTGGGACAAAATTGCTTAAATGATAAAGAAGATTTTCAATAACGAACAGATGAATGAACAGATGAATGTATGACCTGATATGAATATCTGAACATACGCGTAAGCTGGTATAGACTGGTAGGACAGTAGGAGGGAAGCGACAAATTGCTCCTCTCACCAAACTATATTTTTTCTACATTGTTTTTATTTCTGGTTGGCAGGTTGGGATGTAAAAATGGGGAACTAGTTTTAACAATGGAAAATTTACTCGGAAAAAGGTAAATCTTAGAGGGCTACCCTGTTAGCAGAAGTTTTTCAGCTACTCGAAGTGGTTCAAGTTAGAGTTTAAGACAGTAAGATGGTTTAAACAATTTTAGGTTAGTCCCATATATCATATATGTTGCTTTGTACACGTAAAATACGGAACAGGTTGGGAAGGGGAGGGGATCGTAAAATTATTATATATTTTGGCAACATTTAAAAAAAATTGAAAACAATTTTCCCAAAATGAAGACAAATCGAAAAAATTCTTCCAAAGTGAAGGAAATTTCCCGAAAATGGAGGAAAATTTCATGAAAATGAAGCAAGCTTTCCAAAATTGAAGAAAATTTTCACGAAAACAAAGCAAATTTGCTGAAATTGAAGAAAATGAAACAAGTTTCCCAAAAATAAAAGAAACTTCCTCGAAAATTGAGAGAGAAAAAAAAAATTCCAGAAAATTAAGGAAATTTTCCGAGAATTAAAGTTAAATGTTACTAAAATGAAGGAAAATTGAAGAAATTTGAAGGAATTTTTCCAAAATTGAAGAGAACCCGAGTCTGTTTCTCAGTCAATGTTGACTGTTGAGTTGACGATCTTATTTTATTCATTATTTATTATCTTAATATATTTATTTCATACAGATATTTTCCTACGATAAAAAACTTACCACTGGATTGTGGGGGAAGGGGGGGGGGGGGGAGCAATCAAGGCTATGTGTTTAAGACAATCAAAGCTATACCATCGCCCCTACAAAACAGTGGGAAGGAATCCGTATGCCTTAGTAAGATCTACACCTGTGGCCAGAATTATTGTTGGCAATTGCCTATCGGATGAAGCGTTAGGGACCTATTTAAAAATCATTGCTTTGAATATTCATCAAAAAAACATTTGCGAAGAACGGGTATCTTTAGGCTGCGTGTCTGTAAGTTTGTTAACCTATGAGTATCGTGTGTTTTGTTTTGTACTACATGATCCTTCCTTACGGGAACTCGGCAAGACTCTATATACGGAGCATATAGACGCCAAGCTATAGCCTGTATAGCAGATGCCAGTCTCGTGCGACCGGGACGGAATTGGATGCACACCGGGTTATCGAGAAGTATTCAGAGAACCAGGTCAGCAGGTACGGTGTGACTGTCCAACCATTACCACTTCTTTCAATAGCTGAATGGGGAGCAGGAGCTGCAAACGACGTACTTCCCACTTTGATGATCGGCGTATCTGTCTGAATAGCTGTGGAAAAATTGGTTAGACCTGTCCAAAGCTTGAACCGTGTACCTCCAGCACCTGACTCCTGATTTTTCCATTCTTCTGCTTTTTGATGTTTTTCTATCCTCTATTTTGTATAAAAAAGATCTAGTGGCTCCGATTCACTCCATTGATTTTTTACTCTTGTAATATAACAAGTTATTGTTTAACGCCTTATAGGCTATTAAGAATGTATTTATTTGTTCTGCTATAGCTGTATATTGTTTTCATTAGAATTTACTTAATTTGCATTACAGATGATTATGCTTTGATATTGATGTGGAGGTTTAGGTTTACTCCTTTGATCTTACCTGTATGCTTTCCAGTTTTTTTGTAAACTTCCCACACCTACCATTTGACTTGTACATGATAGAAATGATGATGCGACATAATATGCTCAAATTTCGTATTTTGTTTTTGAAATTATAGCAGCTTTGCGTTAATCGTATTAAAATGTTACTTGAAATTATAGCAGCTTTGCATCAATCGTATTAATATGTTACTTGTTATTTAAATTACATTTTGTTGCATATATTGTGAACATGTTGTTTTTGTAAAATACTCAAGTGGGGGATTACCTAGCTCCCAGAGTATTATTATTTCATATCTAAACAGGAAAAACAAACTTGTTAAATCAAAACCAAAAATGAACTTTTGTCTGTTTATTGCCCCACTTGTCATGCTTGTGGAATAACCTCTCACGTCAATAGCCATCAATATGTTGATATTTGATAGACATTTAACAGTTTAAGAGTCATGCAATGAAACATTTTGGTCGCTCAATTTTGAAACTATGAGAGCTTTGCATCGATCGTATTAATATGTTGCTTGTTATTCGAATTACATTTTGTTGTATATATTGTGAACATGTTATTTTTGTAAAATTCTCAAGTGGGGGATTACCCTAGCTCCCAGAGTATTATTATTTTATATCGAAACGGGAAAAACAAAACTTGTTGAAACAAAACAAAAAATAACCTTTGGCTGTTTGTGGAATAGCACCTTCTCTCGTCAATAGCCATAAATATGTTAATATTTGATAGACATTTAAGAGTCATGCAATGAGAAATTTTGGTTGCTTATTGAACAAAATTATGATGCACTGGACGACCAGGATTTTCGCCTTGATTTAACAAAAGGCTGCTTCCATAGTTATAGAATAAAAGTTTTTAAAGCATACAACATCATATAAAATAAAGTTAAAATCCATGTCAGACTGACTATCTGCTTTAATTTTGAAAGTGCTCAAAAGTTAGGGACCGCGGAACAATTTTTGAAATGTTGAAGAGGTAAATGGCGAAAATAAAAGGCGCCATTACTATCATGTCAAGCACTGTACACTACCGCCAAACCATATTCTTGGTGCATATATAGCAGTATAGTGTTCGGCGGGGCGTAGGAAGGTCACTTCTCAGGGGAATTGGAGGGTGGGGAGGGGGGGGGGGTGGGAGGTGGAAGAAGAATAACCCAAACAAGTTTCCGGTTATAAGTGCTAAAATTGCACTGGTACATTAAGTTCAATCCCTGATGTTGCTGCTAAAAAAGGGAAATTATCCTTTTTGGGAACTTTCCTGAAAATTTTGGAGAATTGTTTGCAGATTGTTTAACGGTTTGATGGAAATTTTGCTATTTTTGGGCAACTTTCTTCAGTTTTCGGGAAATTTTCTTCATGATCATTCTGACTCCAGGAATGTTACTCCTCCAGTCGTGAAACCATGCAACTGTAATTCTGAGTTTACAATTAGTGAACAGGATAATTAAGATATTATTAACAAATCACCAATCACACCTTCTTATCTGGATCCTCTACCAACTTATGTCTTCAAGGAATGTATTTTTAAATTACTTCTAATGGCGTGGTGGGTCATGTTTCACTTAAGGGCAAGGGCATTTTGGCGCCCCCCCCCCCTCCCCCCCGAAGAAAAAAAAAACTCATAAAAAAAACGTTGGGTTCGTAGATCTAAATTGGCATGCACCGTTTAGATGGCACCGTTTACAGGTTTACGAAATTGCTTAAAATCAGTGTTTAAAATCTAGGGACAAACATAACATGCAAGGGGTCTAGGGGACAAAGCCTCCGAATGAGTAGCTTCAGTAAAAAATCCCGAAAAGAAGGAAATTTCCCGAAAATTAAAGAAACCTATCTAAAAGTTAAGAAAAATATGCCCAAAATGAAAGAGATTTCACGAAAATGGAAGCAAATTTCACGAAAATGAAGGAAATTTTCCCCAAAATGAGATTTCTCAGAAATTACAGGAAATTTCCAAAAATTGAAGAAAACTTCCAAATATTAAAAAAAATATCCCGAAAATAAAGGAAATTTCACGAAATGGAAACAAATTTCTCATATTTAAAGAAAATTTCCGAAAATTGAGGATTTCCCAGAAATTACAGAAAATTTCACGAAAATTGAAGAAAACTTCTCAAATATTGAAGAAAATTTCCTCAAAATAAGGGAAATTTTACAAAAATGGAAACAAATTTCCCGAAAATGAAGGAGATTTCCCGCCAAAATGAAGATTTTCCCAGAAATTACAGTAAATTTCACGAAAATTGAAGAAGACTTCCAAAACATTGAAAAAAATATCCCCAAAATGAAGAAAATTTTACGAAAATGGAAACTAATTTCCCGAAAATAAAGGAAATTTCCGGAAAATTGAGAATTTCCTAGAAATTACAGTATATTTCCCGAAAATTAAAGAAAACTTCGCAATCATTGAAGAAAATTTCCCAAATATTAAAAAAGGTATCCTCAAAATGAAGGAAATTTCACAAAAATGGAGACTAATTTCACGAAAATGAAGGAGAATGCCCGAAAATTGAGGATTTCTCAGAAAATACATGAAATTTCGCAAAAATTGAGAAAAACTTTCCAAATATTGAAAGAATACATCCCGAAAATGGAGGAAATTTTACGAAAATGGAAACAAATTTCCAGAAAATGAAGGAAATTTCTCAAAAATTGAGGATTTCCCTGAAATTACAGTAAATTTTCTGAAAAGTGAAGAAAACTTCGCAAACATTGAAGAAAATTTCCCGAAATTTGAAGAAAATTTCTCAAAAATATCACAAAGAATTAAAACGAATTAGCTTTATTGAAAAATTCCGAAAAAGAAGGAAATTTCCAGAAAATTGAAAAAACTTCCCAAAAATTGAATTTCACGAAAATGAAGGAAATGTTACAAAAATTAAAAAAAATTCAGAAATTGAAGGACATTTCCGAAAATTGAAGAGAACTCCACACACATTGAAAAAAAAATTCTCGAAATTGGAGGAAATTTCCCGAAAATTGAAGATTTCCCACAAATTTAGGAAATTTCTGAAAATTGAAGAAAACTTTCAAATATTAAAGAAAATATCTCCAAAATGAAGGAAAATTGAGGTATGTTTCTGGAAATTGAAGATCGAGATTTCCCATAAATTGAAGAGTTCCTGAAAATTAAGAAGTTTTCCCAAACTTATAGAATAAATTTGGAGGATTTTATTATGGGGGCCAAAATGCGTCTTGCTTACTATTGTTTCAACTTTGGGCGAAGCCCTGGTGAGACCGAAAACCCAGGGTTTTGCTAGAAGCCCTACGTTTCTCGTGGTTGACAGCAGAGCTTGAAAGGGCTGTAAAATGGGTAACATCTATCAGTCTATGAGGTGAAGCTGCAGGTAGGGGCACTGGGGGCGTAACCCTCGGAATCCTTGCAATTCTCGCGATTTTGATAGCAGAATATTTATTAATATTGTGTCAAATCCAGGGTCGACGTCTTGGTAACCACCGAGGGGACGAAAGCCTAGGAAGTTAGTAGCGTTATTTGGCGTGATGTTGGTTGCAGAAGATTGCTTAAATTCGTGGCAATTCCATACTAAGTGACTAAAGTTAACACTAACTGACTAAAGTTAGTTAAAGGAATACACATTTTGAACGAATGTTCAAATGTATACGATCTCATTCACTGCAATATGTCTTTAGTTGGGGGCTACGATGGTTTTCATGTTTTTGTGGTTTGTTTGTTGATGTTTAACGACAGCCAGAGTGAATTTAATGTGCCAAGAGCGTGTTAAAATGTATGGTGCAAGAGGATATAGAAGGTTGAGAGAAGAAGGGGGTAAGAAGAAAAGAATAATAACGATGATGTAAATAATGATGTAAAAATTAAACTGAGAGAAAACATTTACAACGTTGATAATAAAAAGTATGTAAGAATATATTTCTCATGACAATTTTTGCGACCCTGTGAGCATTTAGCGCCCTCTCGAAAGGCTTCTACCAGCTGTATTCAATCAAATTGTTTGACGTTCATGGCAGGGACAGCGCAAAATCAGGGACCCGCTTAAGTGCCCGGTTCGGGCGAAGTGCCCAGGAAATTTGGTCTTTTTTGTGAAAAATTCATGCGCTTTTGGACTCTAAAAATAGAATATTACGTGTTTAATTGTAGAGCCTATAGGAAAAAGCTATTGATCAAGATGTAAATTGTCCCAGGGTTTAAAAATATGTTCTCAGGACCTTTCTGGCGCCCCTTAAGCACTTTCCAGTCATACCAAAAATTGTAAATCTTTCGCTATTTACCGGTCAGTTGCCATGCTTATTGAAGCAAGCTGTGATAATTCCTGATATCTGAAATTTAAGCTGGATTCCAATAACTTTGCAAACTACACTGCAAAAACAAATTGGTTAATTCAACCAATAAATTGGTTAATTTTAACCAATTTGATTGGCTTTGATTGGTTTGATTGAGTTCGAACAATTTATTGGTTAAAACCAGCAATTTAGATTGGATAACTCATTAACCAATTAAAATTGGTTGGTATAAGCCAATTAGTTGGCTAGGAATATCAATATAGTTGGATGGAATAATCAATGAAATTGGTTGACGCAACCAACTGTTTTCCAGTTTTTATGCCCTCTTTAAAAGCACAGCAATAACGATAATATCCATGGACGAGGGGGAAACAGTTTTCAGCCGTACATGGATAACACTTAATGAATAAAATATAAAAGAATTAATTTTCCTCACCTCTTCAAGAAGCCAATATATGCGAGGAACAATGGGGCTATAAAGAACATGGATCATTTTGTGAAAGATTTGTTGACTAAATGGGGTCTAGCAGTCTAAAGAAGCTAAGTGCCCGGGGGGCCCAGATCCATATGTGAGGTATATGTATATGTGCGGCCCGACAGGTTCCTTTTTTCAGAATTTTTTGTAGACCAAGTATAAAAAGAAAAAAACAATTCTGTCATACTGCAGGTCTAAAAAGTGGCATATTTTCATACCGCAGGTGTCAAAAATTGCTTAAATTTAAAGTGCAGGTATCAAAAATCACACATTTTAGTAGTGCAGATATAAAAAAAATTGTTGCTCTCATAGTGCAGTTATCAAAAAACTCTCATACTGCAGGCATGATTTTGAATTCCTGGGCGGCACGTACTTACCACTGAAGTATAGAACAGCACCCCCTGGGTTAAGTGTTTGAAGGTAGATATTCTAATTTTTTCAGAATACAAATTTCAATTTTCGCTGAAATTTTGCCAATATTAAAGCAGGGGCGGGGTTTGTTCCACCTAGTTTGGGCGGAGATCGTAGTTTCTAGCCGGACATGCAAACCTCAGTTACGATCAGATAGTTAGGCTAGACACGAGTTACTCTCCACATGCAGATAATTTACCGCAGCTGTAATATTGTATTATTCAGAAGGAAAAAAAAAGGGCCTACCGTCAAACATTTCATGCAGTCTTTCTAGACTCTATTTGGTCAACAAATCTTTCAAAAACTAATCCATGTGTGACTCAGGTGACTAAAACTAGTACTGTCGTTCCGACGATCCACGATTTTTGACTGCGAATTTGCACATGACGTGTACGTACGTGTGCATGTAACGCATGGCGTACATTTAGCATATCATTTTAGTCAATTTACATTGTTTAAGTTTTGCAAATAATTGGTCATGGTAAACAGTCAAATGTTTAACTTAGCCAATAAATTGATTATTTAAGCTAATATGAGATTAAGCAATGAAGTTGGTTATCAAATCAACCAAATTTATTTTTGCAGTGTATGGACCTATATCCAACCTACCTTATCATAGCCAAGCTAATTGTTAAAAAACAAGTTCAAGAATATCTTTCAGATAATGACCTTTATGAAGAAATGCACTCTGCATATCGAGCCCATTATAATACTGAAACTGCTCAACTCTGTGTGCAGAACAGTCTTCTCTGTGCTCTGATGTCCTTTTAGATGTCCTTTTAGTTCCATTGGACTTTTCTTCTGCCATTTGACACCACCAACCAACCATTGCTAAAACGCTTAAAAGAAAGATATGGTGTCGTATTTCATTTGATGGAATGTACTTTATCCAATCGTACCCAATCTGTTAGTGTGGATAATA
>JAIGNY010000395.1:400000-440000 GCA_020152595.1 Chiridota heheva
AAAATTCCCTGAAAATTAAGGTAAACTTTCCAAAAATTGAAGAAAATTTCCAAAATTTTGAAGAAAATATCCACAAAATGAAAAAAAATTCCCGAAATTGAAAAAGACTTCGCAAAAGCTGAAGAAACTTTCCCAAAAATAGCAGAACTTCCACAAATCGAAGGGAATTTTACGAAAATGAAAGGATATTTCACGAAAATTAAAGAAAAAAATCCGGAAAAGGCCAAAACTTTTCCGAAAGTGAAGGACATTTCCAGAAATTTGAAGAAAACTTTCCAAAATTGAAGAAAATTTCCAAAAAATATTCCCAAATGAAGAGAATTACCCAAAATTGAAGAACTTTTTCCAAATATTGAAGAAAATATCTCCAAAATAAAGGAAATTTCCTGAAATTTGAAGGACCGAGATTTTCCAGAAGTTGAAGATTTTCTGGAAATCAAAAAGACTTCCTGACGGAGGAAAATGATTTCGATAGGCATTAATCATTGGCGGCTAAAAGGGTCTTACTTAAAATTGTGTCAACTTCAGCCATGCTATAGGGACGAAAGCCGCGAAGCCCTGATGGGAATCGGAGACCCAGGGTTTTGCGAGAAGCCCTGTCACATCCATCTATGAGGCGAAGCTGCATGTAGGAGCGCTGGGGGCCAAGATCTCGGAGTCCCTGCATTTCTTGCGATTTTGATAGCAGAAAATGTATTAATATTGTGTCAGATCCAGGGTTGACGTCCTGGTAGGCTCCCACGGGGCGAAGCCCCAGGATAGTTGGTAGCATTATTAGAGTGTGGTAGCAGACTATTGTTTAAAATCGTGTCAATTCCACACTAAAGTTAGTTAAAGTGTTAAAAGGAATATATATTTTGGAACGAATATATAGGATTCCATTCACCATAATATATGACTTTATTTGGGGTCTAGGAATTGTTTCATGTTTTTGATGTAAGAATAAAGCTTTGAGGAAAAAACCCATTTACGACCTTGAGAATAAAAAGTATATGAGAATATATTTCTCATTACAATTTTTACGCCCCTGTGAGCATTCAGCGCCCTCTCGAAAGGCTTCTTCTACCAACTGTATTCAATAAATCTGTTTGACCTTCAAGGCAGGAACAGATATTAAATTTTGTCAACGAGCTATCGCCATGCATCGGCTACTATCCGAGTTCGAGTACCAATGGTGTGGAGATTCAGGGCGAAGTCCCCGGAAAATTTGGTCTTTTCTGTGGAAATGTCATGCAATTTTGGACTCAAAAAATGGAACATTAAGTGCCTAATATAGTATCAAGAAAAGTTATTGATCAACACGTACATTTTCTCAGATTCTAAACAATATGTTCTCAGGACGATTTTGGCTCCCCCTTGAGTACTTGGCGCTCTCTCAGAAAGCATCACTGGGGGCAGTTGCCCCTATTTTCCCCGCCACCACGCCACTGCCAGTGCTTCGTCACTGATTGATTTGAATAAAAAAGATATTTTCATTAATTGAACTGTTGAAAATGCATGTGTCCTCATCAGGGTCCTCATTTAATCATTATGTAAGCTTGTTGTATGATTTTAAGCCATTTTGGTGCATAGTCGTCACAAAATCTTCAGGGCTTTCGAAGATCACAAAATCAGGCTAAGTACAAAAAATCACCAAATCCGTCTTTTTGAAAAAGCAAAATGCCCCTCAATTACTCTCAAAAAAGTGTCCTCACGTGCATATCTCGAAAAAAAAAAAAAAAAAAGCATGACAGAGGATAAAAATGTAGACCAACAACTAAATCAGTAAGTGAAAATCTTATTCCTATCTTAGTTATTTATGTTTGAAGTCAACTCATGAGGGCTGTCATTCACTCTGTATCGAAATCTTGTGCATGATGACATATATTCCCAACAAAGACAAAAGAATTACAATGTATTTCTGTATTAATTGGATTAAAGTTTTTTTGGAAAATGATGTAAAACAAATTCTAACAGCATGTTCTGATAATCTAAATGAACGCTAGACTAAAAAGTGAGGACGCTCGTTTTTGCAAATTTCACAAATATATTATCCACAACAGATTGATATACTTCATGCCTCCATAGCCCACAGACGACATGATGGCAAAAAAATCTTTTGAATATTCATATTAACCAAAAAATTGCTATACCGTTGAGTGCGAGATAAGCATATGATTTTTCGGTGGACCCCTAAAAATACGCCCTCACTTTCTAGTCTAGTGCTTCTTTAATGTGTACAGAAAAATGTCTCTTACCAGGCTACAAAAGGAAAACAATTTTTCACAAGCTTGGAAAACTTGATATAAATAAATGAAGAAAAAAAACCACAAAGCATTCCAAAATCCTGTTGGGCTGATGACATCATTTCCCGCATTTTAAAATGGCAGCTCTTATAGTAGAAGCATTCAAGTTTTTAATAAGTACAAAAAAATATGTTAGATTGCTTTGGGGGTATGAGACTTGGTAAGAAAATCTGTTATTTTTATTTTTATCACATGAACAGACTGTCAGACTTTATGTTTTGACTGTTTAATATGCAGACTTCAGTTGGACCTAAATAACACTACACAGTCTGTTTAGTAATGCATAAAATTCGTTCATAATTCACAAAGCTGATCAAAAATTTACATAAAATAATACCGTCTGGCGTTGTACATGTTACCGCGCGTTAAACTGGTGCGCATGGTGAGTTAGATTGAAATGGTAGTCGGTATGCATATAGCTGGTCAGTACAAGTTCTCTTGCCATTTGCAATTCCATGTATGGGTTGAATAATGCAATTTGCATAGGCCTACCTTGATGTATGTCTGTGTGTAGGACACCGTTCCACACGAGAGAGTCTGCATGGAGTCTGAGGTGGGGTGGAATTTTCCCGACGTGGATGATATCATCCCCAAACGGGGAATAAAATAGGAAAAATATGTCATTTACAAACAAAATTTCCCTACTATTTCCCAACATATTGATAAATTCAAGATAGAGAAAAGAGGGGGATAAAAGGCCCGGCAGGGGTTGTATGTTCATTAAAACACGTTATAGTCATGAAGGACAGACGGAAAGGAACAGTGTAAGAGATTTAAGACTGAACCGTTATAGTTAAAGTGTATGTTTGTGTGTGAGGGAGGGGACAAGGAGAGGGGGGAGGGGTAGGGGAGATCACAAAATTACGCTATTATGATAATAAAAAAATCACTATACAAAATATATCAATTAGGAAAAAACGTGAAATGCCCCCCTTGCTCCCCAAATCCCGCCTATGCTTTAAAAGTATCTACAAACTGTTATCATATTTACCTGTTTGTAGTGTCCTCTTTAAAAGCGACTTCGAAAAAGACAATTATAAAAGAAATAGGCTAAAAAGACTCTGCATGAACTGTAAAATTAGTTGCGATCAATGGAAACTATAATTCTGTAGATAGTCTGAAGAGCTTTTTCGCCATACTTATCTGTACGAAATGGATTTCTTTGCATGCGATCCATTGATTGGGGAAAAAGACTTCCTAATCAAAATGTATGATCAGATAATTGTCAACTGAATATATCAAATTTGTGGGTCACCCCGTTGCAAAACGTTTGCTGCGTTTATAAATTATACCATATAGGCCTATGGGAATAAAAACAATAGATTATACATAGCAATAGCACTCAATTACATATCTCATCAAGGAACAAATGACGATAAAACTGTAAAAAATTGACATTTTAAAACAAGCAATCTTTTAAAATGCATTTTCGCAAAGTGGTGTCCTTGTTCCTTTACTTGTGCTGATGCTTCTACGTTTTCACCTCCGTGACTTTATAAGTAGACTTAATGCATGAAGAATAGTCCGCATGGATTTATAAACTGATAACCGATAACAATAAATCAAAAGACCGATTACGGAGAATAGCTTTCTAAACTTATGAGACGACAGGATCTTAAGAAGCCTTTTTGTTTTTGTCTTGTTTTGCATCTTGTAAAATTGAGCAATGTTGAGCATGTTATTAGATTTCATAATCGGAAAGATAAACATTTGCTAAACAGCTGGAAGGAATTCGTATATTTGGACAGTTTAAAGGTAGAATGACTGAATGAAAAGATTGGTACAAATATTTCACTTTCTATCCAATATAAGTAACATTTTGTATTCGCGTCATACTGCCATGTCAATTATATAAGGATAGGGCGTGGTAGGGATTCTGGAATGGTTTTTAAATCCCCTAATTTTCGAGAAGGGAGGGGGAGTGTGATCCATACTATCACTCTCCTCACTTTTTGGGCCGATGGGAGACCTATTCCCACATTGCGTTTTACTGATTTTTGTTTTGTTTTGTATATTGTGTATTATAAATATAGTTGACATGAATTTGTATACCTTTTGAAATACTCCTTCTAATTTCTATGTGTTAGGACGTATTTCTTTGCCCCATCTTGTCAATTTTGTAAGAGCTTCCAACGGCTTCGCCTCACCAGAGCGGGCTCCTTAAGCGGGCTCCTTGACCCACACTCCGCAAAATCAAGTGCTCCGCGCTCGAAGTGCGTGTGTGTGTTAGAAGAAGGAGGGGGCTAATAGAGGGGAGAATAGGGGTGGCTATTGCATGTTTACTGTGCGAAAATATGATATGTATTATGGTTCACCAAAAAGCGGAGAATATATACCCTCCCCTCCAGGATCTACGCCTATGGCTATATTAGGTGTAAGATCCTGCTCATTTTACATATTTTTCAGACAGATTAATGTGTTTGATAGCATATCTAATACAGAATGGCTAAAACAACCTGACTAGGCTTTAACTCGGAAACTAAAAGAGCACATTTCAATGTATAAAGACCGCACTGTATACCTGGAATTCACACCTCTTTCTAACATAATCTACAAGTCCATAGACCTTTAACTGACCTGCTCCAGTCCTGCATCATCTGAAATAATGTGCGACGAAACCTTGTTCTTCCTGCTATTTAGACAGGAAGCTAACTGACAGCTCCCTGCTTAGAGCAACTAAGAATGTCATATCTAGACTTTTATTCATTTTTCTTTGCCCTTGATGTCCTAAAAAATGGGATGTCGAAAGTAGACATTGAATTAATATTTGAAATTTTTTGTCAACATTTACTATTCAATAATAATGTGACCTTCTTCCTAAGATATAAAGAATAGGCTACCAATGCAAATTAAGGGAAACAGCATGAACTTGCACTTTCTGCCAAAACGTACAGTTTCAGCAAATTGTCTGGAGGACCTCAGTTTACAACTCTGGTAAACAGCTAAGGAAATGTCCAAACGGGTGTGTGATTTGTTTTTAAAATCTTGTAAAATCCACTTTATTAATACCTTTTAAAAACTAAATTACCTGAATCATATAAGTGATATAATTGTTTAAAGGTGCTGTCGTCTAAAAAAAAAAAACGCAATGACGTCAGTAAGTAGATGGCATGAACTTACACACGTCATCAACGTATTACAATCGTTCAGAGATTCGGAGTAGCGTATATTTTAGGCTACATTGTGTGCATAAAGATGAGGCATATTTTGAACGAAGCATTTTATCGGAGAAATTTCCCACAAAAAATTATTTTATGCCAGCATTTAACCGATTTTATGTTAATATAAAATCGAATAGATGCTAGCATTAATTCTTGGCCAATCAGAAAACTGAAATATATACAAACATTAAAAAGAATTAATGCGTGCATTGTTTAGATGATACATTTTATATGTTGACATAAAATCGAATAAATGCACACATAAATTCGAATTAATGTTAGCATCAAATTTAATTAATGCACACTTAAATTCGAATTAATGCACACATTATGTCAGCATAAAATCAAATTAATGCACACATAAATTTGCATTAATGCTAGCATAAAATCTAATTAATGCACACATAAATTCGCATTAATGCTAGTATAAAATCACATTAATGCAGACACAAATTCGCATTAATGCTAGCATAAAATCGAATTAATGCACACATTAATTATATTAAATGTGTGCATATATTCCAGCTTTCTGATTGGTCAAGCATTAATGCTTGCATTTTATCGATCAAATGTTAACATAAAATGTATTTAATGCCAGCATTAAATCGAATTTGTGTTAGCATAAAATCAGCAATTATGTCCCATACGGCTTGCCATGCAAAGAAGTGCAGTATACATGTGTGGTTACATGACCGATTTGAACAGAGCTGTACAATTCGTCGTTAGTTTAATCATAGAGCTATTTAGGGGAGACCGGGAAGAAGTGGAACATTTGTTCCGAGTATATGGGGAAAATGGGATGGGTCTTGGGAGAAGTGGGACAATATTATAGGATAAATGGGACAGCATTAAACAGTCCGGTTTACGTTTCCAGTCAGGAAATCTCCTGATTGGGAGATTGACACATGCGCAGTGACCATAATTTAAACTGCTTAAAATTTCAGTCGTTAAATTTTGTTTAGTTTTCAAATTCTGTTATTTGAACGTTGTATACTTTGAAAATAATTTTGAAATTGATATTTTTGCAACATTTTTTGTATGAATTGAGCTTTTGCTGGTGATTAAAATTTTAAAATCTGCTATTCAGAAACTATTGAAATAGATTTTTAAAGATTATTTAAAAATTTCCTAGTGAAAGTCAAATTTGCGCTCGTGAAAATGGTGAAAATAATTGTATTGTTCTGTTGCACCAATAAAATTAGAATATTTCGCTTTGAACTTGGAAAGATGCAATGTGGGTTATAATAACAAGAATTCTCCCGATTGGAGATCTCCCGATCGGGAGCGTGGATCAGACTGTTAAGACATACAAATACTCTTTATAAAATATCAAGCTTACTAAGTATATGGTACACCTAACGTCAACCGACTAAATACAAAACTGTTGCAATTTTTAAAAGATTATAAAAGATCGAGGATATTACAAAGTTGGGAGAACTGGGACACAAGGGTGAATGGGGCATCGTGTCCCAATTCTCCCCGATATTAGTTTTAATAAGCTTAGGCTGATTTACAGTAAATGCTTCAATATATATATCCTAACTAGTCCTTTCTCATTTGTGGTATGTCGATTCTTACTCACAGAATAGAAATATGACTTCTCCATTTTATGCTTAAGATTTTAGAGAAATGGTTGTGAACAAATTTTTTAAATAAATTTATGCAAAAAATAAAATAAAAAATAGAATTGGAAATTGTCTTTCCTTCCTGATTTTGGAACTGCGTGTGCTTGGGTCTAGTAGTAGAGTGAAGTGATGGAATACATGTGACTTACTAACCACCTGATCAATCATATGGCTTTCATTATATGAAGAGTGTTCCACTTTACCTATTCCCAATTTTCCCCGGTCTCCTTTACTGAATGTTCAAAATGCACAAAAGCTCATTGCCCGGAGGTTCATTTAGAAGGTTGCTGTATTGATGTTAGTGCGACATATGGTTGAAAGTGGCGGGTATAGATAGCAATTGGTTGGAATTTCAACTAATTAAAAACTAAGAACTGAATGTTCTTATGTCGGTATCGCACCTTTATTAAACGTAGATAGAGCAAACAAAGTAATCTAAGCAATAAGCGCTATTTTATAATCGACAAAATAAGTGCAGTTTTTCTTGTACGTGATTTGTTCAACTTGCTTATAGGCTATGTGGATTAGCTATATAATTTCTAGTAAACATTATGTGAAAAAAGAGAAAATGAAACAAAACGTTAAGTTATTTGGTTACAATTCACCAGCACTCCTCAGTCCCACCTACTGGCACCAATGATGTACGAACACATCCTTGGTCCCACTCAGAGGAGGCAGTGGAGAATATTTTGGCACAGATCTCGAAATGTCTGGAGGGTGCCAGAAACCAAAAAGCATCGAAAAGGTCCCCGGTGATATTTTGTTATAGTTTGTAGCTTTCAGTTTAGAAACCAATACAAAATATCCCGGATGAGAACAAAAATTAGGAATCAATTTTAGCTCACAAATTTGTTTGTTGTTTAAGCAAACGTGGTTCATATCTTCTCTACAACAAGTTTAGTTCATACTTAGCAATAATTGTTGTTCTTGATTGCGATGGAGAAAAATTGGATCGGTTGGCTCACCAGTAAAAATTTCTGAAAAAAAAAAGCCTGATCCAAAGCCAATGACAGCGGGAAATGAAATATGAGAAAGATGGCTCGGCCGAAAATGTTACAACATGATTCCTAACCCACGCCCCTCCCATAATATAAATGATTTTTTTACTTTTCAACTTTTACAGAAACATAATGAAACCACTCTTAACCGTTCTAATATAGGGGCCTACCTTAAAACATTAAAATAAAAAACAATAAAAACCCAACAACAGACCAAACTGTACCTAAATCCTCCAATATTTGTAAATTCACTGGAGACTATAGAGTGACGTACCCCAACGAGGGACGATATGACAGCTATTTTAACATTTACCTCTCAATTATATTGAACTGTAATTCAAATAAGCCTTTGTCTTATTATATTTCACTGAAGTAAAAAGAGAATCGACGTCAAAAACAATTACATACGAATCAAATGCCTTTTCACCTACCATTTCGACTTAATGGAATATTTACTTTAATTATATCTAGGGGACTATTAAAGAAACAAATTGGTAAAAAAACTTTGTTGATATCTTATTCCGTTTAGTATTTTACCAATGTGTTGAAAAGTGTACAGTTGCAGTGTACAGTTCATAACAGTGGACACTTCTAGAGCATATGTACCTATGTCTGGCACTTCGCTGATTTTGTAGCTGTTGTACGTCCCGTAATTGTCACGAAATCGTTTTTTTTTCTTTGCGTGGTCGTAATTCCCATTGAGATGTTTAATTATTCATTTTCTGACGTCATCTAATCCTTTTGTTGCTTGAGATATAGCTTTCCTTCGCATAAATCTCATTCAGATTACTAGCGTATCAAGAAATAAGCAGCAAACATCACCTCCCAGGCTCTTTATTGTGTTATATATAAATACAAATCCCTATTTTTATGAAGTCAAACTATCTAGGCCTATATGAAATCATTTTTTTTCTTCTATAGCTAACGTTGAAGAAAACAAAGATTATAATGTGAAATGAAATGAAATGAAATGAAACGATATTTAATTTAAAGGAACCCGCCTTGCGGGTATTGGGAACAGTTGATCACTTTTACTGCTTAGCTTATCCTAATTTGAGGTGTTTAGTCTTTCCTCCTTTTTTACTAGTTTTAGTTTTATTTCTTACTTTTACAATAAAAGTATGGGATGCACTGCGTTCTGTGCAGTTCAGATGTGCGAGTGCATATTTTTTGCGTTGTTATGTTGTTTAACAGTTTGATATATGGTTTTAACAGAGCCCGGCTTCGCGATCCCTGCATGCCCTCTATGGTGTTCAAACAAACCTTTTGTTATGCGAATAGTAATGAAATGCTATATATTTATAAATTAATGGGTTGTTGTTATTGGTGTCGAGGTGTGGTGGTGGTGGGGAGGGGGAAGAGGGAATATCAAACGTAGCAAAGATGAATAATTGGACAATGGACTTGGAAAAATAAATAGCGAGCTATTCAATTGATGACATCATCAATTATCATATTTTCTTGATCATCAATTAGCATAATTTATGTGTTTTCTTGAACAGCACCCATTTATACCTTTTCTTGCGGGCCTACATCACCAATTTGCACATTGTCTTGAATTATTACAAAAAGACCCTATAATATGGTCGTTTTATGGTTACTTTTAATGGGATTAAATATTATTTTAATTACTTATACAACTATAGTTTTATCGCATCACCCAAACAGAATGTCGGCTCTAGGCGTCACTATTACGACGCTAGGTTTGATTTTAATATGTGTAATTAATCAATCAAATTAGTTTAAACCAGAAGTGTTTATATTCTTTCAGATTTTAGTCGGTTTTGCCACATAGGCTACTGTCAGACTGTGATTCTAATTTGGTCTACAGTGTCTTATTTTATACGTACGTTCATCGCTCAGACCGTGACTGTCATCAGAGCGCAGCACCGAGTGCAGTAAGTTCAACTCTGACATTTACTTAACACTGCTCTTCGCTTTATTTGTTTCTTAATTTCCATGGCATACGTTAAAATATTCTTGATCATATCTTGTGCAATGTTGACTATATATAAACACAAAATTATCCTCTATGTAATCACTGAGTGGGTTTTATGTGCATAAAACAGTAAAATGCGTGGGGAAGTGCTAAGGGTCAATTAAAACACTTATTGAACGTTACGTTTCAGCCCACGTTGTGTACACTGTCACAGGTTATGTACCGGTAATTGTAGGTAACACCATGGTGTGTACCTACATTCGAGGCTTTGACTCTAAACTTGTCGGAAGAAAGGAAGAAGAAGAAAGTTGACTAACAATACCGATTAGTTTTCCCTCCACTTGGAGTGAGGTATATAATTATATTGGCATAATTCAAAAGTACGTATCAGAGATATTATGTAATCACATTCCCTTTCTACTGCAATTATAGTTGATCGCTAATTTTCTTATTTTTTATCATCTACATTATTACATAGTCGTAGTTCGTATAGGCTTTATATTAAAAAACAATTATTATTTTTACTTTAAAAAAATCGTTTACGAATCCAAGTAAATAGATTTTACTGATCTTTTCAAGAAATATAAATTTGTAAGTGCCTCTGGAGGGGCACTTAATACTAAAAGTGGTAGGGGTGTGCAGCTCACCAACCGAAAAACATACCCGCAGTATGACAGATTTTTGGTAACTGCAGTATGAAATTATACAATTTTGATACCCGCAGTATGAAAGAAGACAATTTTGATACCTGCAGTATGGGTATTCAACGAAAATATTGTAAAAATGGACCAGCAGTACAAAATTAACGCAATAAAACCTGGGACCTGCACTACAAAAAAGACAATTTTTACAAAAAAAACAATTAGTATAATTTTCATTTGTTTAAATGCATTTTATAGTAAAATAAGACACCCGCACTACGAAAATAGTGCAAACAGGCACCTGCTCGGGCGGCACATATACATATAGCTCACATATGGAAGTGCCCCCCCCCCCCTCCTTCCTCCGGGGGAATTAGCCAATTCATTAAAAATCGGTTGTATTCTAATCTCCATAACAAGTTGTTTAAATATTAACTCTCAGTTTTATTCAAATTAAAGTCAGGCGCAACGCCGTTTTAAAACCATTCTGTTTTGAACATCCCTTATAACAGTATAAACTTTAACGATGAAATCGAGATGAACATTTGTATTGCGTCATTTGAAGTATATACGGGAGGGGAAGGTGGGGACGCTTGTTTATCGGGACAGCGACAACTCAAATTTTGTAAAACATTTTGGGTTGCATGATTAAAGATTCGTAAATATGAAATCAATCATACAATAAGTTAAAGTCATGTCCAATATCCTTATGTACTTTATTTAAATTTTCTCTTCAAATTTAGCCTATGATTACTTTAATATTTCCCATTAATCTATTAGCCGGGGGTAGGATCACATTTATAAACACGTATTAGTCGGCTGCACCCTTTCAACAGGTTCAAGTTATTGTACAGCTGTAGCAGGCAGTGACGTGGTTTGTCATGTTTCACTGGGGGAGGGGGCGGGAGCACGGTCATTTTGACGCCCCTCGAAAAGAAAAAAATTCTCCTAAAAAAACGATTGGCACATAGATCTAAATTGGCATGCACTGTTTAGATGGCACCGTTTAGGAAATTGCTTAAATCTGTCTTTCAAATCAAGGAAGAAAGCCATGCAAGAGGTCCAGGAGGCAAAGTAGCTTTGGTCAAATTCCCGAAAATTTAAGAAAAATTAAAAAAGGCCGAAAATGAAGGAAATTTCCAAAAAAATGAAAAAACTTTCCAAAAATGAAGAAAATATCCCTAAAATGAAGGAAATTTCCAGAAAATTAAGAAAACCTCGCAAAAACTGAAAAAAATACTTCTCAAATATTGAAAAAAATATCCCCAAAATGAAAGAAATTTCACGAGGATAGACGTTTTTCCAGAAATTGAAGAAAAAAAATCCCCAAAATTGAAGAAAACTTTATCAAAATTAAAAAAACTTTCCGCAAAATGAAGGAATTTTCCCGAAAATTTAACAAAACATTGAAAAAAAATATACCCCAAATGAAGGAAATTTGCTGAAAATTGAAGGACCGAGATTTTCTAGAAATTTAAGATTTCCCTGAAATGAAGAAGATTTCCTGACGGAAGAAAATGATTTCGGAAGGCATTCATTATTGGGGGCCAAAATGCCGAGTCTTGCTTAAAATTGTGTCAACTTTAGCCATGCTATAAGGGCGAAGGCCACGAAAGTCTGGTAGGGACCGGAGATCCAGGGTTTTGTGGTAAGCCCTGTCACATCTATGGGCCTACAGGGCTTTGCGAGAAGCCCTGTCACATCGATGGGCGAAGCTGCAGGTAGGAGCGCTGGGGGTGAAACCAGCGTAATCCCTGCATTTCTTGCGATTTTAATAGCAGAAAATGTATTAATATTGTGTCAGATTCAGGGTCGACGTCCTGATAGGCTCCCACGGGGCGAAGCCCCAGGAAGCCAGTAGCGTTATTTGGAGTGAGTTTGAATATTGCTTAAAATCGTGTCAATTTCACACTAAACTGCTAAAGTTAGTTAAAAGGAAAATGTATTTTAGAACGATTATATAAGATTCCATTCCCTACAGTATATATCTTTAGTTGGGGTCTAAGAATGGTTTTCATGTTTTACGACGTTGAGATAAAAAGTATATAATAATATATTTCTCATGACATTTTTTACGCCCCTGTGAGCATTCGGCACCCTCTCGAAAGGCTTCTTCTACCAACTGTTTTCAACAAGATTGTTTTCCCTTCATGGCAGAAACAGATATTAAATATTGTCAAGGAGCTATCGCCATGCATCGGATACTATCCGAGCTCGAGTGCCAATGGTGTGGGGGTTCGGGGCGAAGTCCCTGAAAAATTTGGTCTTTTTTGTGGAAAATCCATGCACTTTTGGATCAAAAAATGGAATATTACGTGCCTAATATAGTATAGGGAAAAGTTATTGATCTTGATCAACACGTACAATTTCTCAGGGCCTAAAATATATGTCCTCAGAACAATTCAGAAAGCATCGCTTGGGGAAGTTTCCCCCTGGCCCCCCTGCAACGACGCCACTGGTAGTAGAAATGAATTTGAAACCTGAACAGTTGAGCATGAAAATACAACTCAACACACAATTACATTTGTATGCTTCTGTTGATATATATATATATATATATATGTAAATATACATATCATATATATATATATATATATATATATATATATATATATATATATATATATATATATATATATATATATATATATATATATATATATATATATATATATATATATATATATATATATATATATATATATATATATATATATATATATATATATATATATATATATATATATATATATATATATACATATATATATATATATATATATGTATATATATATATATATAGAAATATATATAGTAAATAAATATATATATATATATATATATATATATATATATATATATATATATATATATACATATATATATATATATATATATATATATATATATATATACATATATATATATATATATATATATATATATATATATATATATATATATATATATATATATATATATATATATATATATATATATATATATATATATATATATATATATATATATATATATATATATATATATATATATATATATATATATATATATATATATATATATATATATATATATATATACATATATATCAATAAACTGACTTGCAATTTAAATCTTGTACATTTTATTTGACAGATCTGTCTGTTTCGTAAGGGCAAGACCCTCACTCATCAGAAACAAAATGCTGAGTGATAGGAATGATGAATTACAATGCACAACTGTTTAAAGTGTGGTATGTGCTAACAATGGGGAAAATAGTTCTTATCTATAGTTACATAATAATTGTGTTTTTCTGTATCTGCATGCACTGGCCAGCTCGTTCTTTTGTTTAGTGATGCCAAGTGTGGCTTGTATATTATAAAGAATTTCTCTTTCAAGCATAGGTTGCACATTTTGCTTGATGGTGAGTATGGCTTAGCTTTATCAATAATCTTCCATTTCAATGAGTACTGCACATTATCGTCTTTTATGTTCCAGATGTATTCACTTAATGTTGTTGCATACCGTTTATCCTCGTTTCTGAAACTATGAGTGTGTCCATTATACCTTGTTTTGAATGTATTTTCCGTTAGGACTAAAGCTAAGCCATACTCATCATCTAGCAAAATGTGCAACCTATGCTTGAAAGAGAAATTTTTATGATAATATACAAGCCACTAAACAAAAGAAACGAGCTGGCCAGTGCATGCAGACACAGAAAAAAACGTTTATTATGTAACTATAGATAAGAACTATTTTCCCATTGTTAGCACATACCACACTTTAAACAGTTGTGCATTGTAATTCATCATCCCTATCACTCAACATTTTGTTTCTGATGAGTGAGGGTCTTGCCCTTACGAAACAGATCTGTCAAATAAAATGTACAAGGTTTAATTTGAGAGTCAGTTTATTATAGCTTTTTTGATTGCGCACTTTTCCATTGTGATGGTTTTACACCATACTATCTTTTGGATTATATATATATATATATATATATATATATATATATATATATATATATATATATATATATATATATATATATATATATATATATATATATATATATATATATATATATATATATATATATATATATATATATATATATATATATATATATATATATATATATATATATATATATATATAGAGATATATATATATATATATATATATATATATATATATATATATATATATATATATATATATATATATATATATATATATATATATATATATATATATATATATATATATATATATATATATATATATATATATATATATATATATATATATATATATATATATATATATATATATATATATATATATATATATATTTATATTACAATATTTTGTTCTAAATAGGTATATATATATATATACCATATATACATGGAACTTAGTGCTGTATGCATGGTGTTTCGTATATTCTAAACATTAAATCAATGTTGTTAGTACCTGTCCGTATACCTTTAATATGATCAGATAAGCAAATATGACCAAATGATTGGTCAAGAGACACCTTACTACCGACTTTTGAACAGAGGATAATCTCTCGATTCATCATATTGATCACTGAACCTGTCAGTAGGCATGTTTAAACCACATTCAAATGTATTTCATTGGTTTCTTAACAATCGAGTCAACATAAAGTGTGGAATATTTTAGAGTCCATTCCAAATTCATAAGTCATTTTAAAGCCTATTCCAAATTTGTAAGGCTTTTTGAAGCCTATTCCAAATTCGTAAGTCATTTTGGAGCCCATTCCAAATTCTTAAGTCATTTTGGAGCCCACTCTAAATTCATTAGGCATTTTGGAGCTCATTCCAAATTCGCAATGCATTTTGGAGCCCATTCTAAATTCTTAAGTCATTTTGGAGCCCCTTTCAAATTCTTAAATCATTTTGGAGCCCAATCCAAATTCTTAAGTCATTTTGGAGCCCATTCTAAATTCTTAAGTCATTTTGGAGCCCATTCTAAACTCTTGAGTCATTTTGGAGCCCATTCTAAATTCTTAAGTCATTTTGGAGCCCAATCCAAATTCGCAATGCATTTTGGAGCCTATTCTAACTTCGTAAGGAATTTTGGAGCCCATTTCAAATTCGTAAGGCATTTTGAAGCCCATTTCAAATTTGTATGGCATTTTGAAGCCCCTTCTAAATTTTAAATCATTTTGGAGCCCAATCCAAATTCTTAAGTTATTTTGGAGCCCATTCTAAATTCCTAAGTCATTTTGGAGCCCATTCTAAGTTCATTAGGCATTTTGGAGCCCATTCCAAATTCTTAAGTCATTTTGGAGCCCATTCTAAATTCTTAAGTCATTTTGGAGCCCAATCCAAATTCGCAATGCATTTTGGAGCCCATTCTAATTTCGTAAGGAGTTTTGGAGCCCATTTCAAATTCGTAAGGCATTTTGAAGCCCATTCCAAATTTGTATGGCATTTTGGAGCCCCTTCCAAATTCGTAAGGCATTTTGGAACCCATTCCAAATTCGTACGGCTTTTTGGAGCCCATTCCTAATTTGTAAGGCATTTTGAAGCCCATTCCCAATTCATAAGGCATTTTGGAGCCTATTCCAATTTAAACAAATTACAAAAGCTTGTATGCTAGCAATATTGACGTGAATAAAACTATGCTACATTTACAAATCTTGCTCACTAGCTTAATCATTTCCGCTCTGTGACCATTACAGTGATACTCCTAGAGCACCTTCCTTCTTTCCCAGAAGTGCGTAAAACGTGAGGTATAAAAACTCTTTGTAGTGTACTCTATTTATTGTTTCACGTATCATAAGATGAAAACGAATATTTTTCACACAAAAATTATGTAATTCTTAAACGAAAATGTTTTGTGTTGAAATCTTTCAGGTCTACAACTTCAGGATGTTGGTCAAAGTTTTGGTGATTGGGACTCTGCTTCTACTGGCAAGAGGTGAAGAGGAACCTAAAGAAAAAGGTAACAAATATCGCTTCCTTCCAAAGGTCGGTTACGCCCGTGTTCTCCTGGCAATATTTGTGTAAGATACACATATAATTAGTGATTCCGACTAATTTGAGGAGTGGGTTAAAGTCAAAAATGTAAATATCTTTAATTTAGTAAACACGTCCACTTCATCGAAGAAAACAATATTTACCGTATAGATGTATTCTTTCAACAGTCAGATGTAAATGGGACTATTCGAGTACAAATATCATGCCTCAGAATAAGGAAAATGAATAATACGGTACATTCGTCAAAGGGTACTTTAAAATTTGTTCTAACTAAGTTATATAAAACTCAACAGTCTGTAAATATTTGAATATACGATATTTTACACAGGAACAATTGCCACAGTGAAGCCATGAAGCTCGTCACTGAAAGCGCAACAAGCAGAGAATGTACAATCTTGTGCAGAATGGTGTTGTGTAATGGTGTCAGGTAACATTTGGAGCTATGTTGGTAAACTTTAAAGCATATTTTAGACGGCAGTCATTTGACAATTATTAAGATACTGATACTCAATATCCTTAATAAGAACGGGTTAGCTAAAGTAGACACAACAGGAGAATAAAGAATGTCGCCCTTCCACTTATGCTGTTCTAAAAGTTTATTAACCCTCGTTGAATTGATTAGTTATTTTAATCCAATTCATAACGAAACTTAGAAGAATCCAACTTATAATTAAATTCAAATTTGAAATAATATTGATCATATCAAGCATATGCAACTATGATGTCAATGCAAAGGAGATTGAATTCAAAACAGTTCGATAAAATATCATTTTCATTAGTACTGAAAATGTCACAGCATTGAGAAACATCTGTTACGCCTAAGGGACGGATGTGTTTTGAGGACACACAATGTGATACGAACGTCGAAACATGCAGTTTACAAGAATTTGATAATTATCTCATCACCCACATATATTCACCTCACATATATAGGCCTATATATATGTGGGATGAGATATTGTAGTTACTTTGCTGTATAGGCAAAGAACTGCCTGTACCTCCTGCACTACCTGGCCACCCCCTTAATATTAGGGGCTGGTGGGGCCCATCATATGATGACCTCATATTAGGAGTTAGGATAAGTTTTTGGAACGAGACAAAATTTTGTGATTTTGCGTTTGTCCGTGTGTTTGTGTGGGTGTGTGTGTGCATGTGTGCGTATGCAACCATTAATTGTGTGTTGCTTATTACTCAAAAATGTAATACACACATGAACCAAATATGGTGGACGGGTACCCCTGGTCCGGAACTGTTGTCTCCAAGATTTTGGGGTACAAAGGTCAAAGGATACAGGTCAAATGGGACAAGTTTTTGGTGACTGTATCTTTTGAAAGATGTACTTGGTATCTTTATAAATTGCATAGATGAGTAGGGTTTAACATTCTAACAAAACATAAATAATTTGAGGTCAAAAGGTCAAAGGTCATGGATCAAAGGTCAAATAAGTACTTTTTAAAAAGAATTTTTCAGATTCTTAAACTGAAAAAGTACAAGACCTATACCAACCCTATGTTGTACCATGACACCTTGGTACATGAATTTGTGTCCAGTATAAACTGGGGTCAAAAGGTCAAAAGTCACAGAGCTATTGACCTTTTCACCATTTTCCCTATAGTTATGGAATAGTACGCGTGACATGAGCATGAATGGTGTCATACAGTAGGGTAAAATAAGTGTGAAACATTTCAGAAGTCATTTCAGTGATTAGGGTCAAGGGTCAGAGGTCAGAGGTCAAAATATAACTTTTTGGGGTAATTATGTACTAATTTGTACATTTTTGCGGCATTTTAAACTAAAAAAGTACAAGACCTATCTATTTTAACCCTATATTGTACCTGATTGGTACATGATAGACTCTAGGGTCAAAATATCGAAGGTCAAAGGTCACAGAGCTATTGACTTGTTTACCATTTTCCTCTATAGTGATGGAATGGTAAGTGTGACGTGAGCATGAATGGTGTCATACAGTAGGGTACGATAAATGTGAACAATTTCAGTAGTTATTTCAGTGAATATGGTCAAGGGTCAGAGGTCAGAGGTCAAATATGTGATTTTAGGCGGTGTGATTATGTACTAATTTGTACAATTTTTGTACCACTTTAAATTCCGAAAGTGCAAGACCTATACCAACCCTATCTTGTGCCATGATACCTTGGTACATGAATTTGTGTCCGTTGACTCTGGGCCAAAAGGTCAAAAATCACAAAGCTATCGACTTCTTTTCACAATTTTCCCCTGTAGATATGGAATGGTAAGGGGTCGTGAGCATGTATGGTGTCATACAGTAGGGTACGATAAATGTGAACAATTTCAGAAGTTATTTTTGTGATTAGGGTCAGAGGTCAAATATGTGATTTTAGGGAGTAACTATGTACTAATTTGTACATTTGTGTGGCATTTTAAACTTAAAAAGTACAAGACCTATTTTCAATTCTATTTTGTACCATGACACATTGGTACATGAATGTGTCCCGTAGACTCTAGGGTCAAAAGGTTGAGGGTCAACGGTTACAGAGCTATTGACTTTTTTCACCATTTTCCCTATAGTGATGGAATGGTAAGTGTGACGTGAGCATGACTGGTGTCATACAGTAGGATACAATAAATGTGAACAATTTCAGAAGGTATTTAAGTGATTAGGGTCAAAGGTCAGAGGTCATAGGTCAAATAAATGATTTTAGGGGGTGTGATTATGTACTAATTTGTCATTTTGTTGTACCACTTTAAATTCCAAAAGTGCAAGGCCTATGCCAATCCTATCTTGTACCATGATACCTTGGTACATAAATTTGTATCCCCGAGGTCAAAAGGTCAACGGTCTGCTTGTACTCCCATGGGCAGTACAATCCATCAACAAGCCTAAAGTAAAATAGCCAAGCCTGTCTCAAAATCTGCTTGTACTCGAGCTCGCATGGGCAGTGTAATCCATCAAAAGTCACAGAGCTATAGCTGTATTTAACCCTGTTAACTATTCCCCCACTATCTGACTATGATGTACGCGTAAGGTGATGATATCAGCAACTCCGTGAATTGCTTTCTAGTTTAATCTATTATTGAAATATCTGTATCGAAAAACTTACTAATATAAAGTATAAAAGCTAGAAGCAAAAACTACTGTAAAATGGAAAAGAACAAAACTGTCAACATCTCTATGACAATGTGACCTTAATACTTAAAGGTATCATTGACCTTTAATATGTCGTCATTTAGTGATGGTTTAGACATGGCTCGATAAATGGTTTAGACATGGTTTCATTTAAACCATCGCACAGTTTTGTCTAACAGTTTACCTTAAGTTTACAACGGATGACCCAAGAATTCCCAATCGAATCATTTATTGGGATTTATACTTAACAATAAAGTACGCATCACGCCCGTAGTATGGTTTCCAGGGGAGGGGGGGGGGGAACACTTTAACGAGGGGCACTTGGGCCGATTTTCAATATATAGTGTTATATTTTTTCGTTTGGTATTTCGCAATGGGGAATATACTTTCGCTAGGGGAACGGTCTCGTGCCCCATGCTGGATACAGGCCTGGTACGCATATAATAATGATACAACATATTTATAAGCGCCTTCCGCTGTAAAATGCAACCACAAAGCGCGTACAATAAACCCTATAAAAACAAAATTCACATAAAAAAAAACAAGCAAAAGGTAAATACACAAAATGAAAAAGCTAAGATCTAACAATAAAACAAGAACAAAATAAAGACAGAGAAAAACTTGACCAGCAAGAACAATTAATATATATAAAATGTTTGCAATGTACAAGAAAGTTCAATGGATCAAATGGATCCAAAAAAAAAAATATTGCAGTATATTGCAGAACAAAATATTGCATATACCACAATAGCTTTTCATTTACAGGAACCATTCCACTAAACAAAAATGTTTTATGCTACCAATACGTCTTGCTCCAATGTTTTACCTAGTACTGCAGGAAACGGGCCATATTTACCTTGTCGAGTATCTATTTTTAGATCTGATGTTACTAGTAAAAAACAAGTTCGAGGCAATTTCCCGCTCTTCAAGTGGCAACTTACTAGCGCCTATCTTTCTGGAGACAACTTTTTAAGTGATCTATTCTGTGGGGAACACATTCCATCACCCATATGCTACGTCGTCATAGCTCTGAAGTGTTTTGATTTTGTTATCATTATTCTTTTTTTTAAGATAGACAGGTCCGGATTTCAATATTTGTGGTTTAAAAAAAGTGTTTTAAGCATTTCGTATTAAAATTGGGTAAACAAGCCTTTTTCGTTAATTTGAGGTGCTGAATTAAAAAAAGTTGTTTAATTTTTGCTTTTTCACCTCGAAATGCCAAAAAAAAAAAAATGGCCGCCAATTCAGCGTTATTTTGCTCTATAACTTGGCTTATAAGCAACACAGGAAGTTTAAAATAAAATAGTGGAATTTTACATGTTTGTGATACTGAGGATGCCAAATATGCCGTCAGATAAGCTACAAAAAGTTTCGCCATCTTGAATTCCAAGATGGCTGCCAACTTGGATTCCAAGATTGCCGCCATTATTCAGCCTACCACATTTTTAAATGTAATTAGATTTATATACGTGTCATATTCGCAAGTATGCACACTAGCAAACGCACAGTGTATGCATGCATACCACACACACAAATTTATCCTCAAATACAAATAGGATATACCCCTACCCACATGCTTGTGTGCACGCATGCGTGTATACATTTAGTTAACATATGGTAGAGTTGCTGTTTGTTGCATTAAACCGTGAATTGTTCATCTTTCTTAGATTTTCATATAAAACCAGACATGACAATTTCGGAAACGATACAAATCCCCTCGCCGCTAATAACACACCTTCCACCCTCTGTCCCTCATGCCGTCACATCCTCTGTTCCACATGCCATACCATCCTGCATATCCCGCATAAGTCATGAAATCCAGATGTCTTTCCACCAACATGATCCATATGCCATCACACCTGCAATCAAGATGGCATCCCACAACATGCCGTCCCTTCCCTTACCACGTGCCATCCCACCCTGTCCCACAGACCATTCCATCCCATCCCACATGTCATCATACCTGAAATCCAGATAACATGACACTACCAAGCCATAATACCAAGTTTACATAATACGCCTTTCTGTCCCACACGTCATCCCTCCCTGTTCCAAATCATCCCACCCTGTCCATCATATCATCCAGTCCTGTCCCCATGCCATCATATCCTGCCACCATGTCATCCTGTACTATTCACCATGTCATCCCACCCTGTTGCACATATCATGCCACCCTGTCCCACATGTCATCCCACCCTGTCCTACATGTTATGCTACCACCTGTGTCACACATACCATACCACCATGTTCCACATAGATCCCCACCCTGTCTGACATGCCATGACACCTTGCCCCACAAACCTTGTCACCCTGTCCCACATGCCATTAGACCCTGTCCCACATTTCATCCCAGCCTGTCCCACATTCTATCCCAGCGTCTTCCCAAATCATCTAACCCTCATCCCAATTTCTACATCTAAAAATCATTATGGCATATAGTTAAATCCATCTGAGCCATTAGTTTCATAACGTATCCCCAGTTTAAGCAGATGAGAGCACATGACTCCCCTGGATAGTACGTCAGTCCACCGCAGGTTAACTCCCCAGCAATACTGGTACTATTTTTTACTGCTGAGTGGACTGCAGCAAGTGGAGTTATGTATCTTGCTTAAGGACACAATGCAGAGCTCGCGGCGGGAATCGAACCTGGTACAATTTGCATACGAACATGACTACTTAACCACTAAGCCACTGCACCTCATTATTCCATATATACCACTCAACATTTTTTTCTGACTCCATCCCCTCACCTCTATCAGCTTAACATATCCCAGTCACCTACCATCTTCATTCACCCACCATCCCCATTTATCTACCATTCCCAATTCATCTACCATCCCCATTTACCTCCTCCATTTACCTGCCATCATTAATTTACCTAGCATGCTCTGTTCACCTACCATCCTCCATTCACTTAGCAATACTACCAACCCTTAACCACCTGTTGCCACACACTCATCTACCAAATAAAATCTTAACGAACTCACCATGCCAACTTTCACTCACTTCATTGCACACCACAGCTCGCTTCTTGTTAGCCCTGGATAATCTGCATATTGCAGAAAAACATTAACCCTTAAGTTAAATTTGACACTCCCCATAAAAAAAAAAAACACATGCTTAATTTGATGCTTCCCTCCTAAACCAAAATATTGGTTATTGGACTTGCCAATCTTCATGGCAAAGCCACTTTTCATGCCATCCAATGTGCTGCTTGGCAGAGAAGACTACCTCACGGAATCTCTTAGATGGCATTAAGCTCTCCACAAAGGAAATAAAAAAGAATGTACCTGATGTTATGAGCGACATTTTACCTTTCCCTACAAAATCCAAGGAAAAAATCAGTCTACTTTACAAATGCTACAAACAAGGAGTGGTTTAACAGCTCCAAAAATAAACCACCTTCGGCAGTGAAAGCAAAGGCAACATATTTTGCGTTTGTTATGGCTCGACAATCAAGCAATCCAAAGCCTTCCTGGGCTGAATTCAATGAGGAACACAGTGCAGTTAATTCTGAGATGACAACTGCAGACTATCTACCCATCATTCTAGTCCCTGGACATGATAGTAATACTCTGAGCACTGTCCTTCAAAGCTTATCCACACAAGCTTTGAATTAGAAACACATTGTCATAACAGTTGATGAAGCCTTATTTCCAAAGATAATGGAATTGATGGAGTGGTCAGTACCAGAATATGATAATTTTCTCATACCACGTCTTGGAGGACTACATACAGCCACGCATTTTCTACTAGCCATTAGACAGCACATGCAAGATTATGGTTTAGCTGATTTGTTTTAGGAGTCAATGCAACACTTCATGTCATGGCAGGCAAAGCATATGTATGTGCCTTCCGAGTTAACAAGATCACAGTATAGGCATTGTGGCAGCTAATTCTTCCTCAATTCTTCAGTTACTTAGATGAACATGACAAAGAGTTCAGAGAGAAACTACAGAACGCCATGCAATCTAATAAAAAAAAAGCTGAGTGTGTTTTGAGCAGCAACTTCTTGTACCTCCTGATTATGCAAGTCATACCAATTTTAATGCTTTTTTTCACGAAACAAAAGCAGATACCTTGTCATCTCTGTATGCTGTCGACTGTAAACAAACCAAAGCTAATCAGAAGTTTATCGAAGTTGATAAAAGCATTTTACACTTACTTGTGACAGCTCGTGAAAGTAAATTTGGACCAAACCATAAAACATAAATTAATACCCGTGCCAATTTCTAGCTGCTATGAATGGAAACCTGCGCACAGGCAAACTCCTGCCCAACTCAGGGGGCACTTAGTAGAACTACTTACTTAGTGATTGATGTTCAGGCAATCAGGATGGTCCTTGGCAAGCCCGACAGGAATAATCACTTTTGGGGAATATGCAGGTATGTTTGTGAAGACAGTTTTTGGCATGGGTACTGAATTTGACCGGATTGATGTTAACTTGCGACAGATCTATGCAAACAACATTCCATCAAGTCTGGCACCAGAATGAACCGTACACAGGGCGCGTGGCCAATTTGCACGGTAATAGATAACAAATATGTTCCTCTACCGGATAAATGGTCCGAATGGCCGTGCTTCATTATGGGCTGCTCATGGTACGTGCCTCATCTATTATGCCAAAATCATTTGTAGTAGCTGAAAGATACAAAGAAATCACAGATGTGAAATCTTTAGACCCAAGGATGGACATTTCGATCTTACATATCACCCACGAGGAAGCGGAAGCCTTGTGTTACACAGTGCTTACACCAATTTCTAATCAGTGGTGGTTTTAGTGCGTGACATCGATCTTCTTGCCTTGTTTACAACACCTTTAGATAAAATACAATGCACTTAGCTTTCAATGAAGGTAGGGACTTCTAAAAAGCCTAAGTACATTCCCTTCATTCATTCTACCAGGGGCTAACCAATAGCCAAGTGGAAGCTTTGCTGACATTCCATGCCATTACAGGGTGTAACATTGTGTCATAGCTTGCCGGTCACGGAAAGTGTTCCATACCAATAGCCAACTTTTGAGACATCTACATGCACATGAGATGTCACGAAGGATCAAAGCTGGGAAAAGTTAACATGTTGCTGGTTTAATCTGCCTGACGATATGTACACTTGTGATGAGGTCCGGCGTGTCATTCATTTCTGCAAAGGTTGTTCGCAGAAAGCATTACCACCAACATCTGATGCAGTGAAACTACATACTAGACGTGCACATCACCAGACCAAAATATGGAAGCAAGCAAACGTTACTACACCATATCTCATCCAAGTAATAAATATGGGTTGTCAAATGTTGATGAAGACCTAGTGCAGAAATTATTAACCCTTCTTCCTTTTCCTAAGGTGTGCAGCGTAATTGTCACATGCAACTCCAGCAAAGCATGTCTAAGCCATAATTGTGCCTACAAGAAAGTCAAGTTAGCTTGCACAGGAGGATGCGTATGTACATACAACCAAGAAGAGTGCAGAAATAGAAGAGACAAAAATGTTTATCAGAGCTAGAATGTCAAAGTATGGATGGACATGGAAAGCCCACTACTCTGTATTGAATTTACCTGAACTTTAAATAGGCAGGAAAATAATTCATGTTAGTACTAAATAATTCATTAGAAAGAGCAAGAGCCCCTACTATATAACAGAACTAGCCCTGCAATAGGTGTTCTATTTCCTGAATTACTGTCACCATTTGCTCTTTGGTATCACCAAACCCAATGACAATAAAATGAGGGATTGAGGAGTTACTTATATTATTGCTGTCATATAAAGGTCCCGTAAAGAGCACCACTAACAGGCAACCAATTTGATATTCTTAATATTTACTGTTTAGGAAAATGAACGAGACTTCGAAGTTGTACTTAGCTTAAAAATTAAGCACATTTAGCCACAGGAAATAATAGTATTAACAATTTACTGTCATGAATAGGCAACTTAATGCCAGCCATTTTTAAATTAAAGATGGTGGCCACTTTGGTCACTCCAAGATGGCGGAAAAATTGAGAAACCTAAATAAAAGAATAATTAGAATCCTCAGTATTAAAATCATGGGTATTACCATCATTTATATCTTTCTTTGTTGCTGTATTACATGCTAAAATATATGGCGATAAATGTTATAAATTGCAACCATTTTGTTTTTGGGTGTTTTGGTAAAAACCCCAAGTGAGCATAGCAAACATTATACTTTAATTCAGCACCCTAAAAATTATCCTAAAAACTTGTGCTCCCACTCTTGAAATGGACCCAATTGATAATGCATCAGGCTGATTTATGGCGGCTATCTCAAAATTCAAGATAGTCGCCGTCTTGAAATTTAAGATAGCCGCCATCTTGAAATTCAAACTGAGCCTGGAGCAACCCAAACGGGCTACAACTTATGTGACAGCATACTTGGAATCTTCAGTACCAAAAACATGGGCAGTGCCATCATTGGGTCCCTACTGTGTTGCTTACAAGCGAAGTTATAGGGAAAAATACGCTAAAATGGCAGCCATTTGGTTTTGTGGTATTTTAGAGATGAAAAATTCGAAACTGAGCGTGGTAAACAACCTTTTGGGATTCAGAATCCTTAAACAGTCAAATTATCCTAAAATACTTGTTTACCCACTTTTAACACGAAATGCCTTCAGCATTTACTTTTATTAAAATCCGGACCTATCTATGAGGAAAAAAGACACAAACTTGATTAGTAAGCTGTTGCCCGTTTTCACTACGACAAACTTTGAACGGCATATGTTTTTATCCTTGTTATCAGAATT
The DNA here is from genome assembly GCA_020152595.1 of Chiridota heheva. Classification (NCBI taxonomy): domain Eukaryota; kingdom Metazoa; phylum Echinodermata; class Holothuroidea; order Apodida; family Chiridotidae; genus Chiridota; species Chiridota heheva. Next base: position 426,516 of record JAIGNY010000395.1, read on the forward strand.
AGTCCACTACAAGATTTTTCAGCTGAAGATGACTCGAACCAGTTTCTGCCATATATCAAACTTAAAAATAATTGGACGTTCAAGACTCAATCTCCATATAAACTTCAGGCGGATTAGTCAAATAGATCGATTTCCCTTGCTCCGCTTTTTCTTTTGTCTATTTGTTGTATAGCTAATATTTTGATGTTTTGCTTTTTGTTACATCACATGAGTGACGACGAGAAATAATATTAAAACAGCTTTTAAAATAATTTTATTGTAAGTCACATGCTAGACCTTGAACATGATACATATTGCGCACCGTATCATGTTATCGCAAATATTCTCCCCGAACATCTTAACCAGTGGAAATGGACCATCACAACTGACAGGAGATACATTGCAACTGGTTAAATTCAGTTTGGTAATGATTGTTACCAAACCTACTGTAACATGTCTGACTTTCTTTCAAAGAGAAAAAAAAAGAACGCCCTTCCGTATATTCAATCAATTTTCCTATTTTCTTCCCAGGTTGCATGGTGCAAGATGATACATATATAAAGGTGCGATACAATGTCATGTCAATGTCTGTTTATTTAATTTCATTTCACAACTGAATGTCATTTTGTATCATTTCATTAAACAATTGAGTGTCATTTTGTATCATTTCATTTCACAACATAATGTCATTTTGTATCATTTTATTTCACAACTGAATATCATTTTGCATTATATTGTTTCACAACTAAATGTCATTTTTATCATTTCATTTCAACTGAAAGTCATTTATATCATTTCATTTTATATCATTTCATTGAATGTCATTTTGTATCATTTCATTTCACAACTGAATATCATTTTGTATTATTTCATTTCACAAGTGAATTTCATTTCATATTATTTCTATTCACAACTGAATGTCATTTTGTTTCACTTCATTTCACAACTAAATGTCATTTCGTATTATTTAATTTCACAATTGTAAACATTTCATTTCACAACTGAATGTCATTTCGTTTTATTTAATTTCACAAGTAAAATTCGTGTAGTATTGTTTCATTTCACAACTAAATGTCATTTTGTATTATTTCCTTTCACAACTGAATCAGTGTCATTTTGTATTATTTCATTTCACAACTGAATGTCATTTTTATTATTTGATTTGACCACAGAATGTCATTTTATATCATTTCATTTCACAACTAAAGGTCATTTCGTATTATTTCATTTCACAACTGAATGTCATTTTGTATCATTTTATTTCACATCTGAATGTAATTTTGTATTATTTCCTTTCACAACTGAATCAGTGTCATTTTGTATTATTTCATTTCACAACTGAATTTTATTTTGTAATCATAAAAATCATCTCGAATTTTTCAGTTCTTGAATAGGTACCGTTCCATAAAGGCTAATTACAGAGGAAAACAAAAATAAATTAATAGTTTTGTAAGATTCCCAAAGGAAAATCAATATTGAAACATAGACCATATCCGAGCAGCCTCCTAGTGTTGAAATTTCAAGGGAATATATAGACACAAATTTCTTCGATTATGAAGAGATACTGTGTTTCCATAGTTTTTCATAGAGGATATATCCATAGTCCCTTGTATCCGTAAACCTTCCAGCCAATTAACAGAGATACGAAATGTGTATCAATAAACATTGCATAAAGTCGCGTATCACTTGCCGATATCTTCGACAATTTTTGTCTTAACCAAAGTTAACGGTGAACAATGAAATCATACACACATCCAAAGTGATCAACCTAAAAGAAATGATACCCATCACGTGTTGTTGCTCAATGATCCGACACACCAGGTAGCACAGAACTGATTATTTGCTTTATTGAAGCCTATGATGAAAGAGCCAAGTTCGCGGTCCTGTTTATACCAAAATATTCTAGATTTGGGATCTTTTGTAATATTTTCGAAAAAGTACCATCTAATATCTCTCGTTGAGGGTACTTTCAATAAGGGGTCACCAGAGGTTTTCCCCTTTTTTGGGCTGAAGTAAAGAGGTGTCATACACCCTCACCAAACCACTGAAAGTTTGGTATGGGTCCATGGCAAAATAGTGTCCCATGAGCCTTTTACTGAAACAAAAATAAGTTTGGATATGCATAGTTAAGACCTTCCCTTTCTCTACCATTCCTACAATTTTCAACTTCTCAGCTTCCTGTCCCACCTCTCAAAAATATTTTGTATTAATCTTTTCTCTAAGGATTCTCATTTTGGGCTGGCGTATATACCTTATTAGATCTGTGCTACCACCAACTGATTATGCCTCGCGGAAAATGGTTTTCAAACTTGTCATTATCCTGCATGTCAATATATGGCGACATAATAATATATAACAGAGAGAGCCGCCGAGAAGATTGCTGGGTCCGGGAGAGTAATAATGTATGCATTGTTCGCACCCGATTTTAATTATGGAGCGGTGGCGCAGGTGACGCGTCGACGGGTAAAAAAGGTCTAGCGCCACCCTAAAGATGATCAGGTACCCCATAACGGTTTTTCTGGAGGCGCCAAATAGGGTGATGGTGTTTCCAGGGTCAGTAGATTTATATACCAACCACCATGTTGGGGTAAGCTTTATCATGGGCGAAAGAGTAGGGGATTCCACAATGGACGTGAGGATATTTATGTAGATAGGTTGACGAAATGGACGGATGTTTGAAGGGAGAAGCAATGGTGGAGACCATAAGATTATTGGCTTAGTATATTGGTTTAGTATATTGGTTTATTTCATATCCAGAAAGTTGTGTACCATAGTTCACCAGCGGTTAATGAGGGCTGGGCAGATCATGTACAGACGGTAGTTTGAGGAAGGGGTGTATTTTTTTTAAGGAGAAGGGGGGGGGGGGGGGGAGAGAAATATTCCTCCCAAAAAGAGAAGAAAAAGCGACAAGAATATTTTGTATTTATTTTAATGAGATTTCAAATATTGTATTTGACTTCGATTATTATCGATATATCATATACTTCTTTTCGATTAATATCGACATATCATATAGTTCTTTTCATTATGTAATAACTGCAACGTGAGTAACAATCATGCTCAATCTAAAAATTGATGGTGAGATACACAGTGGGTAAATATTGTGTATGAATATACATTTTATGTACAAGAATAATATCTTAGATCAATTTACAAGATGCAAGTATCATTTCTATCTAAGACTAATTACATTACATTCTTGTACTGTATATTGTCGATATACAACTCAAAATTACACAATATTGAAACCAAAGCTATAGCCAACATTCGGCACACAGACTGATATCATAAACAATATATTACAGCTCTAAAGAGATCAACCTCAAGTGATCTATCAAAGGAATCATATCTAATTAAAGAAACTAGGATCTCACAGGTTCACAAATAAATACAAGTGAAAAAAAGACTGATAATTTCTAAATATTTTAATCAAGATTATTACCAATGAAACTGATATCGTACCATTATATTTCTCAGTTTATTTATTTTCTATAAAGATTCTGCTTTATATCATTTATTTTGCATGCATCAATTAATACAACTATTATACAAAAATAAATTATATTTGTCAGTATGCTACAATGTAAATTCAATATACAAGATTTAATTAAAAAAGCTAGAAAGCTTGTTATTATGTAAGATTCCTGGAATGTTTAAGTCACCAGAAAGAAAAACACTCGTAACGATAAGTTAAAGGTGAATATACATTATGCGTTTTCATAAATAAATTTAAGAGATGCTTTTCTTGAACTGTATTTTAAATAAAGGTTACATAAACATTGAACATTTTTGTATTACATACAGAACCGAGAGGACACAAAATAGTCATGTCTGAAATCTCAGTCTCACTACGTGAGGGAAATTATATTTGACCTAAAAAAGTCAAATCGTCATTTCTTATTTAGATGTAAATTTAGATTTAGGTGTAAATTGTGAAACATGTTTATCATCAGTATAGACCTAATATAATTGATAATTTATACAATCATTTCATTTTTTCTTCTAAATCTTAACATCATATGAATATACAGAGAGAAAAAAATGAGATAACCCATTATATCCTCCATGATTATATCAGAAGAATATTTGAAAGGGATGAATTAGCTTCAGGGCCTAATATCAAATCAAGTTCTCATTCTCATTGTTCTCATTCTCACAACAATGTTTTCACATACAACTTCTTCAAAGGAAACATTTTAAACTCTAAAAATTGTATAAAGTTTTAATGAGCACGTTTGGTATATTGTTTACATAATATTTTTTTTAATCATAAATCAATACGAAAAAAGAGCATAATAGCATAACAATACATAAATCACGCATACACCTCATATATAAAGATAGGTGATGGTGACACCATTATCCAGTACTTTACGTGTATGGTAGAAGTGATAGCATCTTTAGCTAGACCGTAGGTATACATTTTATTATCTTTGATGCGGAACCCTTTGTTGACGGCTACTTCTGTTTCTTTTGTTTCGAGCACTTTTGAATAACGGTTCTCATCAATAGCATTCCTTTTCGTATTCACCCCTTTGCAATTAAATTCATCGTTGGTGTCACCCCCAAAACAGTAGTACATTTTGGGACACAGTGCCACAATCCCATCTCCCTCACACTCCACTCTGAATAACCCCGGGGTCCGTTTATCGTTCTTTCGTGTCTCTTCGGGTTCTGTACATAGAATTTTCAAATGTCTGTTTCATGTGAGGTTTGACTGAAACTGCCATTGAAACTGCCACTCAAAGAATTTGTGAAGGCAATCATATCGCTATTTGGCGTACTGATACACGAACAACCAGATTTGCATGGGGAGATCAAATCTGTTAGACTTTTTGGCGAGATCAGTCTCGTAGCAATCCTCAGCAATGAGATTGAAATCCCGGAAATTGGTTTGGTTGACCCACTTGGACGCTTTCTCTGAATCCCCCAGTTTACAATTTGTATGCTTCTCTTTGTTTGCAATGGTCTTCCCATACGACGAATTACCAATCAACTTCACCATATCAGCAATTATGGCTTTGGATGAGTCTACATCCCCGCCCGCCTTGCATCCGATACGGCCTCCTCAAAGGAGTGAAAACATGTATTAGGTGTATATTCTATCATTTGGTAGATACGAGTGATGGTCAATCCATGTAATAGGGACCATTTTACGAGTGGGGTAGCCAAAAAGATTTTTTTCACAAACACACTACCGATAAGGCTACGTCTGGGTTGAATCAAATGTGCCGTTCTTTGGGAAATTGGTGCATATGCTCCCCGATGACGTCAACTGAAATTACAATATTTCTAAAGATTCCGGCAAATTTAAATTTGAGGGATTTGGGGACGTGGATATCACACTCAATAAAACCAAAGATCTGGTTGGTTTGAATGTCAGGAAGGATTTGGTCTTGAGTTAATTTGGGTTTCAGTTCTGTACAAATAGGTGCCAAGAAATGAGCGAAGTGGGTGAAAACTCTTCTTCATGTCCCGAAATTGACATTCCCAATTTTCGTCATAATTAAACCCCTGTTTGATAATATATTCCCAAATTTATTTGGTGTTCACGTACAACTTCTTCATGGGGACCCCTTTCTTTTTATTGATTTCCTTACCTCTGGTTAATCGACAATTATGTCCATGGTATAACAAGAACTGAACTGCTGATAGACCGTGTTAGTTTCGGCACAAACTCCGTCGTCCGGATTACGTCTCAAACCCACCCTTTTCTCGTGCCCGTTCATGGCGTGTTGAATGGAAATACCTCCGTCGAAGGCTTTCCACTCCAACCACTTGTTGCTGATTGGTCGAGCATGGATGGCTTTGAAACCGTTGCTTTCTTTACGTCGGGTGTAAGTTACCAGTAGGCATATCCTGAATGATAGTCCAGAGGTAAAGGGCATTAGCATCATAGCCAATAATTTTCTGGCAAACGTGCGGACTGTTACGAATGCACGTTTTGCCCTTTTCTTAGTACTTATTGAAAGTGATAGTGGGCCCATGCACAATATTTTCATGAAATGTACAGGTCTTTGATCTAATCGTTGAAAAGATAGAAGGAGTGCTGTCAGACATTTGAAAAGATACTTCATACTTTGGTTTGGGTACATTCGTATGCTTTAGGGAAAGCATTACAGCTAAACCCAAGGGCATTGTAATTGGAAATATCTAAGAAAAGTAAATTTTGGGTACGCAAACACATATAATTATTATACGTTTCAATAATGGAGTTGACAAGATAGTTTTAAACGAGGTATGTGAAGAGGCATTTTTATTCAAATTAATATCGTAAACCCCTGAATTAAAACCTAATACAGGTAACTCGGTCAAGTACCTCTTTAGGGAATCCAGGATGGTCTTCAAATGATGTTGGGACAATCGGCCCTTCTTGGCGTAGGTCACTTGGATGTGCTTCCATTTGTCTTTGTCGTCATTAATTTTCTTTTTCACACATTCAATGATGTCGGCAAATTTGGCAAACAACAACAATCTCAAGAAGGTAATAACCATGTATTTCACCAAAGCTGCGGGATTGCTTTCCAAAATGAAACAGTTTGGACTCTCGTAACCAGGAACGCTAGCACTGAGGGGAATGTGGATCGCTTCCCACTCCAGCTTGGATGTGCCATTCTCTTTGGCTGGCCGGGAGAAGCACTCAAAGTCAAACACGGCCCGATACGGATGGCAAAGCTAGCCCTCAGGAACAGAAACCCTTCTTTCTCCAGTTAATCAAACATGGGCCAAGGGAGTTAAAACACGCCTCCAGAGAATTCATGGTGGGTACCTCGCCCCTTACACGTCATTTCATGGCGGTTGTACTGCACACGATCTTTCCAGAGCACTTCTTGCATTTATACGTGTTGGTATACCGCTCGATTTCAGGGATGTACGAGAAGTGGTGCTCATGGATGTTTTAGGTATATGTTTTTTCGTACCTGTTGAGCGAGTGGTGGACCAACCGTGCTAGAGTCTGCTGTACCCCGTCCTTATTCTCCAGTACCAGCTCGTAAACGACATTGTTAACCATAAAGGATTCTTCTAGTTTGGATAGATGAAAGATCTGAGCACCCTTGAATTCAGTAGGCTTTATCGTCAAGTATGCCCTCAACAGTCGTTTAGCTTCATATTTCTAAAGTATTGACGTGACAACGACAACCCTGGTTGAGTTTCAAACATCTGAAGAAACAAAGGTTGTCACGGTAATACTTCCCTATAGTTTTGTTTTCATCCGTAAATTTTATTTCGTAAATTTAATGAACTGGGGAAACTGACCTGGGGCTGCCAATCGGATGATCCCGCAACTTGTAGAGGATGCAGGTGACGTTCGTTAAACTTTCAAAGACCCATTTAGAATTAAAGGCGTTGCAGCTTCACGTGTTCAAGTGGGTCTTGAATCACCAGCACGTACAAAAAGGTGTTCAACGTGGCAGTATTTGTGATTAGATGAGGGCAAAAAACAAGCGAGTGTTGTTGGAGACATAGCAGTAGCGAATTTTACATATCTCTATGTTGCGAAACACGAATCCCAAACTCATGTTGATTTGAAATGATGTCGTCTGTCGATCAAAAATGGTCGTCACTTGATTGTGGAGAACATCCACGTCAAACGTTGACAGAGAAAGTTAAACGTATCCTTGATCTTGTTGCCCTGACGGAATTTGGGACGGATATCTTTCCAGTAACGCTTCTAGAGGTCGATTAAGTCATTGCTAAAGCATTCTACGCCCTATGGTAGTTGGTACTCGTAGACATACTCGTCGATGTTGTTTGGGAAGTCGCTGAGTCTTTGACAAAAGTATATCCACAATGTCGCTTGGCCTCCATTTCAACGTTTCCGTTGCGTTTCCTCTAAGTTACACCTGCATTACTAGGCTCTGTAACGGACGTACACGTTAGTATCTTGTATCTTCATCCAGTGTTTCCTGTGAATTATTACAAGAGGCACATCTACCTCTTTATATTCACGATGAGTGTTCATATGACGTCGAATTGCGTCCCGACGAGAAAATGTTTTATAACACTGTTAACATTTGAAAGTTTTCACTTAAAGAAAGCACCCCGATAGAACACGGACGGGATGAAACTGCCATTGCCATTTTCATCTCGTTTTAAGGACATTCTTTCAACGAGTTGACCATGTATTACGCAATCATTTGACCACAAATTTTGTTATAATACGAAGTGGAGTAACGTATAAATGAAATAGGATATTCGAAATTTGTAAGTGATTGCTTGTCAATGTCACGGTCACGTAATTAATCGTTCATGTGGTTACTAGAATGCCACAGGCACAGAAAATCATGACGGAGTAGTGTTCAAGGGGCGGATTCTGTAACGTTTTTTAGAATGAACAGATTACATATGTCGTTTCAAATCTCGACTTCGGCTGAAGGTGTTATCACACAACGTGCATATATTTTCCATAGTGAGATTATAAAAGTCATAAAAGTTCACAAAAGTATCACAAAAGCAATCACAAAAGCTACAATTCACACAAAAATTGTAAGTGATAGTTTAACATAACTCGATGTTTACAGTTCGGTTGCTAGCTCAGTCTCAGAGATTATTTCTTTCTCTAGCTTATCTCATTAATAATGCTCAAAATGCTCATCCCAACGTTTTACATGTTCAAACTTGCCGCCGAGAAAGTCCCTTTACGTCATGAATGATGTCATACTACCTATCGATAAAATGTGAACTGTTATCGTTCTGATGAAACGAACAAAAAAAATTCCGATACATCACAGTGGTCAACAATAAACAAGCGTCTAATCATTCAAACAAGTTTATATATGTGGTGAAATATTTAAATTAAAAAGTAATAATGATAATAGAAATATACAAATAGTGAGCTCTCAAATATACGATCATGTTTTATTTCTTGAGTACATGAAGTTACATGAAAACATCGCCAATCAAAATCACACTTGGAAAACAAGTATGTTTAAACAAAATATGGAAAACACAATATTTAAACAAACAAAAAACAATTGCTGAATACAACCGCTTTTAGTCACACAAACATATACAGTAAATTTAAAATATACAAATATGAAATATAATTATGGATGAAAAAACATTCTGAACGCACTTTTAAAAATGTAATGGAAAAATATTAGCATGGAAATGAAAATGAATAAAAATGTTTTTTGGAAGTAAAAGTTTAAAAAGTAAGCAAACGTTTGTCTAAAAAACAACAAAAATGAAACAGAAATAGCAGACATATTTCAAGTAAATAAGACATAAAACAAATGATAAAAAAAACGATCGAGACAAAATATTTTTTAAAAATCTGTAATTATGCAGAGAAAAATACAGCATGAATACAAAAATGATTTACAAAAATTAAATGTTTTTCTACAAATAAAAGTTGAAAAGTAATAGCAAAAAAACAAACAAACATTAAAAGTAATGAAATAAAAACAAATGATCGAAAATAGAAAATGATTGAGAAATGCAAATTCACTTTAAAAACATTTACAATAAATTATTAAAAAAAAACATAAAAAAGAAGAAAAGGTTTTTCTACAAATAAAGTTGAAAGGTAATAGCAGAGGCTTGTTAGAAAAGGAAACATTAACATGGGAAAGAAAATAACACATACTTCAAAGTAAATGTTACAAAAATAATCACAATTAATGGAAAAAGCAATATAATGTATACAAAAAATTCTTAACGTACTTATACAAATGTAATGGAAAATGACATAGCATGAAAATAAACAACAGTTTTACAGAAATAAAACACTGTTAATACAAGTAATAAAAACAGACGTCTATCAAAGTAAATCAAACAAAAATATAACGGAGATGAATATAATGGATACAAAACGAATTCTCAAAGCCGTATGAAAATGTAATGGAAAAAATAGCAGCATTGCATTGGTATCAAAAATAAAAACGTTTTACAGAATTGAAAATAATTCTACAAGCAAAAAGTTTGAAAAGTAAAGTACAGCTTTATCTTTTTCAGCAAAATATAACACATTAAAAAAGAAATAACAGACACACTGAATTACATGCATATGGCGCATTGGATGAGTCAATTGTACCATTAATAATGTACTTTTAAACATGTAACTCATTTATGATTTAAAATGACGCATATATGGGTTATTTCTGATCATGCTCGGTACAGTACGGTGCTCCCAATTTGGTCTAAGTCTGCCCCTATGTAACTCGTTATGACTCAAAACGACATCCCTTCAAAACCCCACCTGCTCTATTTGTACCCCACTTTTCTCCCGACAACCCCCACCTGTTCAATTTGTACCCCACTTTGCTACCAACCTGCTGTATTTGTAACCCACTGTGCTCCCAACAACTCCTCACCTGCTGTATTTTTACCCCACTGTGCTCCCGAAAACTCCCCACCTGCTCTATTTATACCCCACTGTGCTTCCAACAACACCTGCTCTATTTGTACCCCACTGTGCTCCCGACAATTCCTCACTTGCTCTACTTTAACTCCATTGTGTTCCCGACAACTCCTCACCTGCTGTATTTGTACCCACTGTGCTTCGACAACTCCTCACCAGCTTTGATTTTACCCACTGTGCTCCCCACCAGCTCTATTTGTATTCCACTGTGCTCTCGACAACTCCCCACCTGTTCTATTTGTACCCCACTTTGCTCCCAACCTGCTGTATTTGTACCCCACTGTGCTCCCGACAACTCCCCACATGCTCTATTTGTACCCCACTGTGCTCCCGACAACTCCCCACACACTCTATTTGTACCCCACTGTGCTCCCAACAACTCCCCACATGCTCTATTAGTACCCCACTGTGCTCCCGACAACTCCTTACTTGCTGTATTTGTACCCACTGCGCTCTGACAACTCCTCACCAGCTCTGATTGTACCCCACTTGCTCCCCACCTGCTCTATTTGTATCCCACTGTGCTACCGACAACTCTCCGCTTGATCTATTTGTACCCAACATTGCTCCCCACTGCTCTATTTGTACTTCAATTTGTTCCCGATAACTCCCTACCTTCTCTATTTGTGCTATTCATCAAGGTACGGGCTTGTGTGAAGTTTATGCTGTAAATCATTGGAAATAATTATGTGTATTTTGTAAGTAATATTAGAAAACATAATTATTACTCCCTTCTCCATTCGTCTTGACTGCTTGATATAGTTACACCAAGGATAAATACCATATCCTTGCTTACCAGGGGCGTAACTTAAGAGGAGTGTGTGTGTGTAAGTGTGGGAAAGGGAAGGATGGGGGGGGGTCACACCCTAGAAAAAGTGGCCTAGTATTGAAACAAAATTGTAAGAAAATTAATATGGTTATATTTTATGTTTTTGTTTCTTCGCAACTTACAAAATACTTTTGAAAATGTTTAGAATGAAATCATAGCTTTTTGCTCGCCCCACCGTTGGCCGGATACCGATCTTAGTCGGGCAGAAATGTAGAATGACGGGTGCACTTGTATCCTGTTATCAGAGTATATCTCAGTCATGCCCGACTAAGCTAGATATCTGAATCATATTCTCTCGATCGCCGACTTGGTACATGGTGCTGACACGTGACAATATCATACTTTGGCACTAAGTCGGACAGAGATGTAAAATGTTGGATGTATCGGAAATAAATCTTAATCATGCCCGACTCGTTATATCAGAATCCTCCTGATTCGGCGTCATGCTGACAACATCATACTTTGGGCACTTAGTCGGGCAGAGATTTGAAATCTTGGATGTCTGTATGTTTCGTTCAAATTGGAGATGCATCTCAATCATGCCTGAATCGTCTAGATATTATGATCGTCTCCACCCGACTTAGCATGATGCGAATTGGGCTCGAGTTGGGCAACTTACGTGAGACGTATATAGGCTGATAGGAAAGATGCCCATGAACACACGTTTAAAGTCGACAGCCATTTTTCAGTTTTTGGGCATCAAAAAGTAGAAATCTTTCAGGAGATTTGTCCTTTGGACCCTATTAAAGCTGTATCCATGACCCCAACAATCTGACAATATTGTGGACGAATATTTAGGGAAAATTCTCTTCTGGCTGACCTGACAGTGTTAATGGTGACCCAAATGCTTATCTGAGTAGATTTTGATATTAGAATTTGATTTTTTCTTTTCATCAATCATATTTCGGTTTTTTGTGTTGATTTTAAGCCACATTGGGAAAAAAAAATACTTCGCCCTTGAGTCCCACAATTTTGCCCAAATTTTCTCAATTTTCAGGGAAAATTTCTCCTACAGTCCTATGCCTGTTAAGAAATGGTAACCTAAATGCTTATCCAATTCTCTGCAAGCACCATTTTGGTCCCCCCCCCCCCCCATCCAACAATGAAGGTTATAACGAATTGATTTTGATGAGTCCAGTCAGATTCCATGGTATAATAGATAAGAAATTTGCTTCAATTTTTGTGCAATATCTTCATTTTGGAAAAATATACTTCATTTTCGTGAAATTTGTTGGAATTATTCTTCAATTTCATAAATTTTTCTTCAATTTTTCTGAAATTTACTTCGCCATATCCTCCATTTTTGTATAATTTGCTTTAAATTCGTGCAATTTCCTTCATTTTTGTGAAATTTGCTCTAATATGTGTGTTTTTTTCCTCATTTTTCTTCAATTGTTGGGAAATTTCCTTTATTTTCGGGAAATTTTATCTTCAATTATTGTAGAATTTTCGTAATTTTTTTCCTCATATTCGTGACATTTGCTTCAATATTTGTAAAATTTACTTCATTTTCAGGAAAACTTCAGGAAAATGGAGGCAAATTTTACCAATATTTCCAATAAATTAACGACCCCCACTCCATTACAAATGGACCGTAATAAGAGACTCCTATATTACGATCCTAGCGCCGCATTCAATACATTTTGCTACTGTGGTTTGTCAGTTTGTTGAGGCAAATGATAAAATCTGGCCCCAATATTAATTAGATTCCTGCATCGCTGCTTTCAAGGCTTCGCCCATGAACAATTTTCCCCGACTTTCTCAATTTGCAGGGAAATTCTACAAATACTTACCTGCATAGATTTAAACAAATATGAAATTGTCTTCTTTTTATCACTTACATTTTGAAAATTTGTGTTGATTTTAAACCATTGTCAGAGTATGGGGCATAGAAATCTTCACCCCTGAACCCAAGCTAATTGCAAGGCTTCGCCCATGAGCCCCACAATTTTGCTCCAATTTATTCAATTTGCAGGGAAGGGACAATTTCCCCTGTGCCTGTTTAGAAATGGAAACCCAAATGATTATCTGTTCAATTTCGCGAAACTTCGTTACTATCACGCAGCTAATTGCTAAATATTTTTCACAAATCCCAAGTTATTTCTTATAATTTCAGAAAAACTTGTTAAAGCGCGACTGCCTAACGGTAACAAACAATAGGAATTCATCACTTTTCTTCAAATTTCTCGAAAACCATAAGGTGAATTTTAGAAGCGCATGATGAAAAGATAATTCATATGCCATTATTTCAAATCGTGAAGACAAATTTGAACCCCACGCACAGTCGCAGTGGTTGAGTTGTTCGCGCTCGAAA
>JAIGNY010000395.1:447500-617500 GCA_020152595.1 Chiridota heheva
ATTTTGTCCACAACAAAATATGGAAATTTGTCGCCCTGTAGCAAAACGTACAAAGATATTTAAAAAGAAATATAAATATAAAAGTTATAAATATGATATAACTTTGAATAAGTTTTACCTTAAGAACCATAATGTTTAAATGATAGCCGTGAACTTTACGTCTTTTCCCACCACAACAGATGTTTTCCGATCACTTCAAACTAATGGTGACTACACTTACCATTTTATTCAAGACCAGTTACCTTGGGGCATACATCGTCATGAATTTAGTGTTAAAGGTGCGGGGAAAAATCTATATGTTGCCTTCAGCTCTGAACCTCAAGAAAAGCCGAGTATGTATGAAATAGGTAAGTATTAAATCTCAGGAACACACAGTGTATTTATTTTATTATATTTATCATATCTATTTCAAAATCATGTAATCATATGACAATTCATGATCACTCCGTAAGAATAACACTTATGTACAACGCACAGAACATATCTATAGCTATGCTTCTGTCTCTAAAGGGGCTGCCTCAGCAAAATGATACAGAGATGAAAGAAACGATTCAACAAGATTGTTTCAAAAAGGTTAGCACAATTGAAAAGCTCGCCATGAATTGCAGATTACATGCCACGAAATGCGGAAACCGCCCAAAGAAAACTAATAAACAGGGAAATACGATACAGAAAAATAGGAATGAAAAGTCCTCTATGCAGTGATATCTCTAGAAAAATATGAAAGTGTTGTAATAGTTGTGTACAAATATTTACTATTATTAATAAAGATTATACCAATTTAAAATTAAAAAAATATGTAAATAATATATGCGCAATAATTGAAAAACAATATTGTTTGCTGCAACGAAACCCTGAAAGGGTTAAATCATGTATGTATATTAACATACCATATGTCCTATATACAAACGTATCTAAATGAAAAACATTGTCAATGGTACTCATTGGTGATGACAGGAGATCGAATTCAAAATGACAAAATGATTGCGTTTTTACTTCATAGAATGTAAATGCTAAATATGTCACACATTTAAAACCAAATATGAGGAAATTGATTTATTTTGGGGCAACCTCTCTGTCATACTATGTTGCACTCCCCACGGTCCGGCTATACTTATATATTTTTCATTAATTAATTTGTTTTATAGCAACCATACCATTCAGCACTAAATTTCCAATTTCAATTTGTTTTTTCTAATTTCAAGAGCATTTATTACACTAAATTACAAATACAATGAAATGTGTACTAATACTGAGACAAACTCAAATCAGCATAAATACACAACATAAAGCAGCTAAACGAAACATTCTGTGTAATTAAGTACGAAATGAGTTTAAATAAATAAAAACACGAGAAGCTGGGAGAGAACTTGTACAGTTGTAAGTGTGAGTTTTCCTAGAACATGGAAAAATAGCTAGAACACATACGCATCCACCCACTCACCCAATTACAATATTGAACTTAAAAGAGCACTAGACCAAGAAGGGAGGGTATATTTTCAGTAGGTCCCCAAAAAAATCGATTGCTCATATAGCACGTAAAGGTATAGTAATTTTCTGGTTAATATGAATGTTTAGGTGACCTTTGCCCTTACGTCGTCTGTGGGCTCCGGAGGCATGATTTAGCGATTTGTTGTGGATATATATATATATATATATATATATATATATATATATATATATATATATATATATATATATATATATATATATATGTAACATTCGCAATATGAGCGCCCTCACTTTTCAGTCTAGTGCCCCTTAATATGTAAAAATAATTGTAATTAGATAAAAGTAAACTCTTCATCTTAAACAAGAAGAGTGTGTGAGGTTGAAAATTCGAAAACGGGGATAAGAGAAACAGGCATAAATTTTAGTATTATTGGAATGAGTGTCAATACGCAGAAAGAAACCGTCATTGAAGATTATCGGAAGATTACCCATGAAACCAATTTAACTCATTTCGTAATTGTATTCTTGTAAAGCAAATTTCAACCTTACGTACACATTCTATCTCTTATGAGCAGCAATTGGCCAAGATGACAACACTATGACGTACATTCGTCGGTGCAAGGAATGTAAGAACCGTGTGGAGATGAAAACGCAAGATGTGCTTAACTCCTCAGCAGATGTCCGTTACTATGTGACATGCCGCGATGGAAAGGTGGAGTTTGGTTTAATAGGTGAAAAACCCATGATTCGCTTCGTAGACCGTGTTATACACCCTCTAAAGTGTGGATACATTGGGTTCGCAACGGGTGATGGCGTCGTGGGAAATGTCAAATATTACCGTAAGAGCTTAGGTTGAGCTGCACTTATTTCCAATTCTACTGCATATCTTTATTCATCATACAGTTATATTAAAATGATTGACGTTCTGGACCATAAGTATTATCCATTAGGTGAGTTTAGGTGTGTGTATGTGGGCATCCGAAATCCTTTTAAAGCCCAAAATGTGAAATAAGCGCTGCAAATAAAAAAAAATGAAAACAAACTTTGTGCCTTATTTCTTATTTTATTCCATCTGAAAGTGGGAAGATTATTCCCCGGCAATTACAGCTCTTGCTGACATGACTTCTTTTATCGCTGGGTGAATGATCCCATTGCTCTTAAATGTAAATTGGTACCTGCAACATATACGATTTCTATTTTGTGCTTAAAACAATCTGAAAAGCTAAAAATGTTTTAGATATGCCCCTATCAGATCGTTATTGTGCCAAGAAATACCTCCCATATGACCACGGAGTTGTCATTTTAACTCCATGTTTTCACCTACCACAAGACTATAAGATAGCCTTTGAGTTTCCTGAGTAGGGATACAATTGTTGTTGTTTGGTATTCGAAAGATGGTACGTGATCTGAAAACATTCCATAAAATAGGAAACGTATGTCTGAAACTTTCTAGTCCACAAGGATGTGTAGCGTCAATTTGTGAGATAAAAAAACTCATCAATTAGCTCGAGATTCCTCTAGTTTTGATGGTGTTGACGGAAATGATCATCTGACAGTGTAATCAGTTCTTCTTTAACATTTAATTTGTTCTGAAATTACACCATCCACTTCTAGAGGCTTTAAGCGCAAAACATTGTACACTTTTTAATCTTTTAAAAACATACATTATTTTGATAAAAATGTTTTATTTTAGATAATGCATACATACTTTCAACCTGACTTTACCTTTAATTGGGAATTTTTCACCAGAAACCTAAGAAAATCTGTAAGCAACTTGTTTGATGAAAATGGCCATTTTGAAGAAAAATTTCATTTGAAGAAAGTGCAAGTCTTTTAGAAATGTAAATTCAAGAGCGAATATATGGCATTCAAAGTTACCGTAGAAAATGTTAAACCTTCTGGTTCCTGATTCGCTATTGTCACATTACACATTTGACGTGTTTTGTCAAACTGTGTCACGATCAGTTGCGAAACCTTCGCTAAGAACTTGATGTAGGTTTGTGACAAACTATCTATGAATTTACTGTGATCATAGTTGTTTTTGTGAGGAATGATAGGATCTGTAGGAAGTAAACTTCGTTAAGCAGACATTCGCATTTTGTTACGAAAAACGCATTCTCATCTCTGATCAGAGTCGACCTGCCGCTTAGTACATTTACCATATTATACGTTGACACAAATATATAGGGCAGACAAGTTCGTGCCTCTGACTGTGTGGTTGGGCCTGGCAACAACAAATATGTAAAATCAAAATGATAAAAACATTGATTGAAAATGAATGCCCAACCCACTGTGGAATCTCGGATGGCTCGTCAATAGGTTTACTACGGCATGTTGTTATGAAGTCGGCAATAGTGCGTGAGGTGTGACTGTGGGAGGTCATTTTTTATCTAACAAAATAAGATCACCTGCTAGTTTGCAAATTGTGAGTAATCAGAGTTTGAAAATATGTTAATATATTGAAAATGTGATGTATGGAACAAAAAACCACCTCAAAATGCTTTTGGTTTCCTTTATATTTCTTCTATTAAGCTTTATTGATGTTCAAAATGTCTTCTCCAGCTTGAGGTTGGCTTGGGGTATTGTAGAGATCAAATCCTTTTTATTATAATGGTCTTCCTTTTTTCAAAGGAAATGGCAGAGGTTACAAAACAATAGATTTACTAAAGTATATTGAGATTATGTCCCATTCATAAATCACAAGAGTAACACAAAAATTTGCATATTTACCCAAATTTGCACAGAAATCTTCAAAAGCTGTAAAATGGCAAATTTGTAATCGAATATGATTACAAAATTTTACTTTCTTTATGGTTTTTTTTAGTGGATTTTCAATCAATTTAAATAATGTTTCCTCTACCTGTTCATATACATTTAGGTTGCTATTCATGTATTAAATAGATGAAGTAGTTAAACATTGTGACTAATAAATATACATATCATCTTGTATGTGTTTCAATTTTTACACAGGAGACTTCAGCTGGGTAACAGGAGAAGACTGGCATTATGAGAGGTGGCGTCGGTTGAGGCCTAATGTATACGATCAAGAACAATCTTGCGTTGAAATAAACTTCCTTGGTATTGGAGAGTGGAACGATGACAGCTGTCGATATCTCAAAAGATACATTTGCGAATTTTAAAGCGACTAGTATTTATGCCACTCATTTATCAAGAAACAAAAATGTAGTATCCAGATAAATGAAGAAAAAAGCGATTGCAGTATAGCACTATTATGAGTTCTTGTACATCCAAATGGTTTATTTGTAAACAGTAGAGTCACCAATCTTTAAACGAAATTATCAAATTCTTCAAAAAATCCTCAGTAACGTCAATGCCGTAAAAAACTTTCTGGATCTGGATGATCATTTGAAGTTTGGTAATGCCACAAGATTTCATCAACACCGTAATCTGAATGAATGCGGAGAGCATTATATATACCAGTAGACGGAGTACAATACAAAAAAGCAATAAAACATATACAACGAGTATTATTTCAGAAAAGATATTAAGTAGCTTCACATACAGTATATCTGTATATCAGTATTTGCGCTTTCAGTAGATTTTAAAATTTAAAATGATATTTTGATTTTGTTTGAATATAGCCATCAAAGTATATAGTTTTTAGATTCTATAAGATATTTTGGTCTTTCTCAGTTTTAAATAACGTTTCTATATCTTAAATTTGCAATGAAGTTACAATAATTGATTTTACAAATAAAACAAAAATCATTAAGTGCAAGTTTTTGCTTAATTGTTTTGCATCGACAGGAACCTCATTTTCCGGTAATATATCTTGAAATTACAAGGGATATGTAATACGAATGGCAATGGACATAAGCCCGAACCGGTGAACGGTTCTTGTTATACTCCATGCTCTCTATGTCTGATTTTGCACATGTCTAAGCTTCATTTTGCATTTTGGCAGTGTTTCGTAATATACCTTTTCTAATCTGAATCGGTAAGTTACTAGTCCCTTATGGACCAATGGTATACTGGCGGAATCTCACTGTCCAATCAAATACTGGGAGGGGGTGGGATATTGGCCGTCAGCTCAGTTCACGCACGCTATCAGTCTGGGAGCATGCCTAGTAATGGGAACACAGTGTACCTAATAAGGAACATTTTGCTACATAGCCGTCATTTTGTGATATTTCCCATAATCCTTTGCTTTCCTAACGCTGAAGACTTATACAACATTGCATATTTCAAATACGTATGGGAAAAATATTTTTGCTATGGGAAATTCATAAGTCATGGAAATACCTTCATTGCTGTCATGGCCAAATATTATCCACTTCCATCTGATAAGTTTACCACGCCGTTTTCACAATATTAGAAATAATAGACAATGCAAATTTGCTTATTGGCGCGAAACAGCCATTTTGAAAATTCAAATGTTTTTAAACTGTTAAATATAATGTTTTTTAATATTCCAAGTAAATAAACTATAAAACATGACATTTTGTCGTAACATCTGAACAATCCGGCTACATAACTTCAATATTATCGTGTGGTATACATGTTTCTATTAATAGACATGCTCCTGGATTGGCCATGAGACCAGGCGTATGAAAAAATGTTTTAACACGCACGTATCATACGTACGTTATACCTAAAAGGTAATACGCGCGCGCAATGTTGCTTACAGCTTTTCCTTCAAAACTGCAGCTGCTTGGTTAGGTAGCAAAAGAACAGTGTGTTTCGTAACACCCAAAGTGGTTGAGTGCATTAAATAACTGATGTTTTTTTTAAGTGATTGACCAGACGGGTTCGGCACTTGGACAGGAACACCCAGAGACCGACGGGGAGCGACACACTCAAGGTTATGGATGCAGTCCACTTTGACAACAGACTTCATCAGCATGACAACGACAGTTTATATGTTGTAGTTGGCACTTAAATCCTCTACAGCTTTGATAATTATGTAACTGTATAAAACTACAGTGTTACCTGTGAAAACAACGGTTGTCAATCAATCACAATTTTTAAAGATCTATGGACAGGTAGCAAAAGCTTGAACGTTTGAACATTTAGAAGAAAACATTATATACATCACTAAGATAGCTAAAACTTTTATCAAAGTGGTTGCACATTTACCATTTTATTACAGCATCTTTAATTTGAAGACCTTGAATTTTAGGACAGAAAATTTCAGAAGAACTCTAAAAATGTTCATCTTTTTTTTCATACACCAACACTTTTGCTTATATATAAATTCATAATCTTTGATAAGCCAGCCATCAGAAATTAAATGTCCTTTGTCATCATTCAAAGACCCATAACTAAAAGCTTTTTCTGGAAAATCTCTACTTGTTCATTTAGCTATAAAACTTACGAGATGTTAGACTGCGAATATTGTTTTAAGATTCGCGCTGAGACAGATTTTTCATTTATAAAACAGAATGTAAACATGATTTTACGTAGGCCTATGTCACACAGAGATACCATAGACAAAATGCATCCGAACAGGAAGCATAGTAGATTGGGAAACCGTTCAATACATTTTATTAACTATCTGTATATACTACAATCAATGTGGACGAGAACATGCTCAGGCTTGTACTATACGACAAACTGACAAACAACAATTAAACTAAACAGTTATATGAAATTAGATATCTAGTGCATTATCTAGCAAGAATTAGATTATTTAGATATAATTAATTCCTGTGGCACAGATTTAGTACTATATTAGATTATTTTAGTTGGGAAATGGATTGTGAAATATGTTTATTGAATTGAATAAATAAATGTATGCACGTTACCGTACGTCTGCACGTTATTGGCGCAATAGCGTGACACAGAATATCAAATAAGCATTATTGTTTTGCATAGTGTCTAGTTAGATTTACTTAACTAGAAAATTGATCATTGCATATGCGTCGTACACTACTGTATGTACCCAGTAGGCTATTCATTCATGGTTTTTATTACAAGTCGCTACAATTTCAGTTTCACAGGAAGCGTGGCAGCTCATATCCCAGGTGTACTGGATACGATTTCACTTCTGGATACTACGTTCTGTTCTTGAGCAGGGCACTTCATTTTCAATTGCTCAAGTCGATACAGCTGTGAAAAGAGTACCAGGCTGCTGGATCAGGCCTGCGATAGACTGGTGTACCGTCTAGAGGAACCATATTCCCATCCGCTTGCACCAGGGAAAACGGAGATAAGAATCAGCCTATATGCTGATATGAGCGTTCATTAGTTCGGGAGTAACTTAACTTGTAACAATAAGTAATAAAGAGCTGCATCGAAGAGGATTACAAACTATTCGAAACGACTCATTGCACGTGTCCCCCCTCCCCCCTCCATATATACTTACATCACAGATAAATAGAAGCTAACACTATTTCTAAAGCATGTATCTTCATTGAAGTAGAATACACAAATACAAATCAAAGCGATTTGTCGTAACTGCAGACGTGTTCTGTTAGCATACTTTCAGAATTATTTTGAAATATTTTAGTCAGTTTTATACGTCAAGTAAATTTTTCATCTGCTCCTCCAAAAAATCTTTACCAAACTCTGGAATCTACCCTGGTCAAAGTTTGTATATATTTAAGGGGATTTTTATTACTAAATTCATTGTTTAATTTCCTGTTCTGAAATAAAGAAAATGACTCCATCTGATTTTTTTTGGAACTCGATGACATTCTTAACACTGGTAATCTGGCAAAGGCACTTACTGGCACACTTAGCATATGCATCTTAAACTCAAGATTATATAAGCTCTGGGCAGGGAAGAACTAGCCTTTCGGGCAATCGGACGCTCACAGAAGGTCCAAGCCGCATGGGGCCCAAATTACTGATCAATAATACAAAATGAATGTTTCTTGAACTTTTTTTTCTTCCTTACGGGAAGATGCACAAACAAATATTTTCCACTTGCAATTCTTTTAAGTTGTGCATGAACAAATTTTCTTATGTTGTTAATCAAACAGTCCGTATCCCTGTCTTCCTCCCAACCTGGCTCTTCCCACCAAGCAATGAGAGACATCATTATACAATGATTTTTAACTTTCAAAAAATGAGTTACCCTTAGACCGTTTGACAGATGTAAAATAACTGAAGTACTTTAAGTCTTCAAATTACTCATTAAGCTAAAAACATTGTCAAAATAAAGATTAATGGTCTGAATGCGCTTTAAACAGATAGATACATAAATGAAACGACATCCCATTGATAAGTAATTGCTACAAATAATCTTCTTCTCATTTTAATAGGGATTGAGACTAACGTGCCAGAACATAAAAAAATTAACGGTATTCATTGTTTATTCATGTTGGGATATGTTATCACTATCAGTCAAATATGTAGAGTTGTTGGGTGGGTGCTTATTAGAGCGTGGGTACTTATTACGTCAAATGCGGTACTGTAATTATAAATTCAATCAAATTCTCGTTTATCAGGTTAATTACATTTGTAAGCTTTAAACGTGACCACGGCAGTAGATAGAGAAGGCTATATAGCCCCCAAACAATCAAAAGCCAGCATTGCTATCACGTGATAACCATTTGCATATACTGAATGCTGTTTTCTGATTGGTCGAATGCTGTATAGCCTTCTCGAATTTTATCATACGACCGTCTCCCTTTTTTGGAGGGATTGGTTCATATACGACCGTCTTCCTCTTTTTTAAGAGATATTGGTTTATATACGACCGTCTCCCTATTTTTCATTGGTTGGTGGGGAAAATATTTCCATCAAGGGATAAGGTCTTATCCAAGGGTTTGTTGGGGATTTAAACAAAACAGAGACACATAACACTCGACAAACAAGTATGGACAATACAAACGAATGTCAAAAATGAATTTTCTCTTTCTTGAATGGTTGGTGGCTCTCAGAAGAGATCTTTGGGTTCTTTATCGATCGTTCGATCTACTGTTCTCCTGTAGTCCACTGATGTTGGCCGTCTCCTTTGTTTTTGTCAGTATCTTGACCTTTCTTTGATTCTTTACGGGCCTCGCCGTCTTCATTTGCCATGTTGAAAGCAACAAGGTAAAAATCTCCTATACCTTCCCGAACGGCTGACACGTCTTGATAAGCATGGATAATGGTTGCCACAATTACCTCGCCTTCTGCATGATGAAGCCCTCCTTCAAAAGGTTTGAAACAGTTGCATCTGCTCTTTAAGTGGCATATAACTTTATCATAGTCGACAAGTTCAGCACTCCATTTTCTCAAGAGTTTAAACATTTGGTCGGCTAAGATTTCCTACTCCATGATGCGTTTGCTCTGAAGTTCTAAATACAAGGGGCAGGAAGGGACAGGTTTTGGTTTGCTAAATTTATACTTTGTTCCGATCTATATGACCAATCAGAAGCCAGAAAGGTATGATGTCATTCGAGTTGGTGGTGCTCTTTTGTTATTAATCAAGCTATTCTGAAGTTTTTCTTTGTTCTTTTATTCTTTGCTCTGATGGTTTGCTTTATAGTCCTTGACCAATAAAATTGAAGGAAAGTTTAAAGCCGTCCCCGTTGGTGGCGCTCTCTTATTACGTTTTATGCCAGAGAATCAGCTTCTATCGACTATTTATGATTTTGAATTTGTAGCAAAATACCAAAATCTCGTAGCAAAAATGCTCGTAGGAAAACAAACTGTTCTGCACTTTGACAAAATGCGCGCAGTCCGTTCTATTCGAGGTCAGAACAAGAAATGTACACTGTTAAACACACTGTTGAAAAACTCTGTCTGTTAAGCACTGTCTGTTAAACACTGTTAATATAATGTAATTCGGATATTCTCCTAACCGTGCGCTGTGATTATTCAGCTTTCATTAACGTGTAATTCTGATGCGAAATTTTGTTCGTCCTGGCTCAGTGATTGGTCAAGGACCTGAACAACACTGGAAAATACGGTAGTATCCATTAATATAATGTACTTCGAGCATTCCCCTAAGCGCGCGCTGTGATTGGTCAACTTTCCTACAGAATTGGAGCGTTGTGAAGCTACAGTAGCTCGGAAAGATCTTGTTTTTCTGTTTTATCGCCAACAGAATGGGACGAAGTGTTCCCTAAAATAAAGGTACATCATGAAAAAAGTTTATATTGTAAATGGTGGGAAAGACCATAGAAATAGAGAAAATTGAGATGCACAATAATTTGAAGTACGTTTTTTGTAATACACGACGCATTTCAACAACGATTTTCTGAAATAGTGTTGTCATTTGAAAATATCTTTTTTATTTTCAAATCCTACTGATAAGTGTTTGAAACGATAGTTTGAGTGTTTCCCTAATTCTGCTTGGTTGAATCAGGGAGTTGCCATTTTGCAGTATCTGACGTACACACTCCGATTCGTTATATATTTCAGTAGTTTGAAGAATGGAAAGAAGTTTACAATGTTTTAATTTCTCAACTCCTCAAAAGAGGTTACAGAGATGAACATTCGTGAAGTTCATGCGATACCTCTACGAAGGACCGCATGCTTCTGTACAATGTTGTTTAGAAGCTGTACATTAACTCCTTTATACAGGGCATATGGGAACGCTCTTTCCCTTTCCCAGGGGCGTAGGGCGTTGTAATGTATAGAGTAAAGGAGTAAAGTAATGAGTAAAAGGAGTAAAGTGAAGATTAAAATGAGTCATTTAGGGAGTAAAAGGAGTAATTTATGGAGTAATAGGAGCAAAGTAATGAGTAAAAGGAGTAAAGTAATGAGTAAATGAGCATTGCAAGGAGTAATGAGTAAATTGAGTAAGGAAATAAGAAATATGTAACAGGAGTAATGTATGTAGTAAAATGTGTAAAGTAATGAGTAAAAGGAGTAATGTATAGAGTAAAGTAATGAGTAAACGGAGTAATGTATGGAGTAAATTAATGAGTAAAATGAGTAAAGTAATGCGTCCTGTAGGGGATAAAAGGAGTGATGGATTGAGTAAAAGGAGTAAAATAATGAGTAAGTTAAACATTGTGGGGAGTAAAAGGAGCAATGTTATGAGTAAAATGATTCATGTAGGGAGCAAAAGAAGTAATGTATGGAGCAAAATGAGTAAAGTAATGGGCAAAAGAAGTAAAGTATGTAGTAAAGTAATGAGTAAAAGCAGTAATGTAATGAGTAAAACGAAGTCATTTAGGGGTAAAAGAAGTAATGTATTGAGTTAAAGGATTAAAGTAATGAGTAGAATTAGGAAAGTAGGGAGTAAAAGGAGTAATGTAATGATTAAAATGAGTCATGTGGGGGTAAAATGAATCACATAGGGAGTACAATTAGTAATGTATTGAGTAAAAGGAGCAAAGTGATGAGTCAAATGAGTAATGCAGGGAGTAAAAGGATAACAGATATTGGTAAAATGAGTCATATAGGGAGTAAATTGAGTACTGTAGGGAGTAAAATGAGTAATGTTTTGAGTAAAGGAGGAAGGTAATGAGTAAAATGTACAATGTAGGGAGTAAAAGGAGTAATGTAATGAGTAAAACGAGTCATGTAGGAAGTAAAAGGAGTGTTTCTTGAGTAAAAGGAGTAATATATGTAATAATGAGTAAAGTGATGAGTAAAGTGATGAGTAAAGTAATGAGTAAAGTAATGAGTAAAGTAATGAGTAAAGTAATGAGTAAAGTAATGAGTAAAGTAATGAGTAAACTAATGAGTAAACTAATGAGTAAACTAATGAGTAAATTAATCATGTTTTAAATAAAAAAATTAGTAAATATTATTGACGGCGCATGTTGAGTACGAAAGCGCATAATAAAACGGTTAATCTAAACAACTGTTTTGCTTTTCTTGCAGCTTTTATAAATGCTTACTCCTTCCTCGCATTTGAGTAAATATTATCGTCGACGCAATTTGTCATAATTTTTTCTGTTTTTTGATATGTGTTGGCCTCGTAAAATCGGGGAGAAGTCCCATAATTCTAAAGAACCTTTACATCACCTGAGATGATTTTACACGCGTAAAGACTATTAAGTCATGCAGCTAATTTTTTCAGATGTTGCGAATAGAAATTGTACGCAAATGCTAAGAATATTTTACTGTGTGTGATTTCGCTCATTAAAAAAATCGCCAAATGAAATGTGATATTTCACAATGTCTAACTTAACTCCTTGAAATAATTTAAGGCGAAAACGCAACGATTATTTTAAACAAATTCCTGTTTTTTCTTTCTTTGCAGCTTTTACTTTCATAAAAATCGCAATTGCTAAGAATATTTAACGGTGTCTAATTTTACTAGAAATATTCAATGTAATACACAAAACGACGCTTCCTTAACTGGATTTTTAAAATAACTGCTTTACGTCTGAAAGCCTAGCCGTATTGTCTATTTTTTCTCATATTTTAGCTCTACCGTGCTTTTGCGTAGTTTTTCGTCGCAACATCTGAATGAATCGGCTGTACGGGTTTTAAAAATCTCAAGTGTTTTATGTATTCCTTTGGCCAACCGACGGAAATTTAAAAGTCTGAAAAAATTTCGAACAAAATGGAGTATATTATGCGCTACCGTACTCAACATGCGCCGTCGATAACTTTTACTAAAATGCGAGGAAGGAGCAGCAAAACATGCGCCGACGACAATATTTACTAAAAATGCGAGGTAGGAGCAAAACAATTTTATGAAAGTAAAAGCTGCAAAGAAAAAAAAAAAAAACAGTTGTTTGTTTAAAATAATCGTTTCGTGTTCTCGTTGAATAATTCAAGGGGTTAAGTCAGACATTGTGAAATATCACATTTTACTCCTTTTACTCCCCACATGACTCATTACTTTACTCCTATTGCTTATTACATTAGATCTTTTACTCCATACATTACTTCTTTTAATCAGAACTTTTCTCCTTTACTTCTTACATTCCTCCTTTTACTTATTTCTTTACTCCTTTTACTCATTACTTTTCTCCTTTTACTCCATACATTGTTCATTTTACTCATTATTTTACTTCTTTTACCTAATACAATACTCCTTTTACCCTTACATGACTCATTACTTTACTCCTTTTACTCATTACTTTACTCAGTTTACTCCATACATTCCTCCATTTACTTATTTCTTCACTCATTTCACTTCTTGTTTTTCCTTTTACTCCCTACATTGCTCCTTTTACTCATTATTTACTCCTTTTGCTCAATACATTACTCCTTTTATTCCCTACATGACTCATTTTGCTCCTCACATTGCTCATTATACTGATTATTTTACTCCTTTTACTCCCTGCATGACTCATTACTTTATTCCTTTTGTTCATTACTTTACTCCTTTTACTAATTTACTGTTTTATTGATTACTTTACTGCTTCTAATCTATACATTACAACGCCCTACGCCCCTAAGCGAAAGAATGCCTTAATGCCCTGTATAGAGGATTTTATGTACCGCTTTTAAACAACCTCGCACAGAAGCATGCGGTCCTTCGTAGATATCGCATAAACTTCACGAATGTTCATCTCTGTAATCTTTTTTGAGAAAGTTGAGAAATTAAAACATTGTAAACGCTTTTCCATTCTTCAAACTACTGAAATATATAACGAATCGGAGTGTGTACGTCAGATACTGCACCAACCAACCAGAATTAGGGAAACGCTGAAACTTTCGCTTTAAACACTTATCAGTAGGATTTGAAAAGAAAAAGATATTTTCAAATGACAGCACTACTTAAGAAAATCGTCCTTAAAATGCGTCGTGTATTACAAAAAAACGTACTTTGTCCCATCCTGTTGGCGTTAAAAATAAAAAATAAATAAAATACGATCTTTCCAAACTACTGTATTTTCCAGTCTTGTTTTAGTCGTTGACCAATCACTTAGACGGTCTTCACATCGACGCGGCTGTCCACACAAAGCTTCGAATTACTCCTATACAAAATATCGCATCAGAAATACGCGCTGTGGGAAAGTTGACCAATCACAGCGCGCGGATAGGTGGATGCCCGAAATACATTGTATTAATGGTAACTTCAGAGTTACCGTATTTTCCAGTGTTGTTCATGTCCTTGACCAATAACTGAGCCCAGACGAAGCCCTTCATACAAATTTCATATCGCTACTTACAAAATTTCTCATTTGAAATACGCACTAGGAAAGTTGACCAATCATAGCGCGCGTTTAGGAGAATAGGAGAATTACATTATGAACAGTGTTTTCAATGCCCAGTGTGCATTTCTGGTCAACTGCGCGTATTTGTCAATGTGCATGTGCAGAACATTAACAGTGCTCATTTTGTCATTTCATGTTGTGACTTTAAAAGAGGGCGGACGTGTGTTTCAATCGCTTTCGTTAATTTGTTCGGCTTGCGCGTATTTTTCATTTTAGTGTGTGGTGTTATTGTGCATATACCAAGCGGATAGGATTTATTGGATTATTACTTGAATATTAATTTTGATCAATATAACGCGTACGCAAGTTATCTAAATGTTTGACTTAATTCTTAGACAATTGATCAATGCTGCCATAGGTTGATATGTATGTTAGGAGAGTGTTTTTTTTTTGACCGAGTAAATGATTCACATTTATTTATACAAACGTACTAACGGAACAATTAATTCAATTTAATCATGAGGCACTACATTCTTTCAGCCATAGATTTACATGCATTAGCAATGTGTCTTTATTAGCATTAAAACATTAAAAATGTTACTGTTTGTATGCAAACTTTGACCAGTATTTCTCGTAATTTTCTTTGAGTATCATTAAAAATCAGACATATAAGATAGACCTTTAATAGATCAATGTTGCTGTACACGCCAACATTCACAAGAAAGAAAACACACATTGCTTCCCGTGATACAATAGAGTTGCCTGATGTAAGACGAGGGTAACGAATGCAATATTCGCCAAGCTCGCATAGGGCAATACAAGTCTGCGGCGAAAACGGGCTTAGGTGGTGCTTCTCAACTACGCGAGGGTCTTCGACGTTCCATCGTAAAAGATGGTACTCTGGCTCAGCCGGACGGTCTCAGACCGGTCGATGTTCACGCACAACACTAAACACACCCACTCAATCGCATTAAAATAAACTGCATGGACTAGGGTTATGTAGCAATAAATTAATCAACAATTGATATGTAAAAACAAAATTAATATACTATATTGCAAATCTCATTAAAGGTGGTTGATGCATTCAGGACCTTCTAAACATAACAATATAATATATTCCGACCAAATTAGTGTTTTTTTATAATTTGTTTAACGAAAGCCCGTTCTTTTTTTCTACGAGATTTTGGTATCTCGCTACAAATGCAGAATCATGAACAGACTATAGAAGCTGATTCTCTAGCATAAAATGTAATAAAAGAGCGTTACCAACTCGGATGACATAATACCTTTCTGGCTCTGATTGGTCATATAGATCGGAACAAAGTATAAATTTAGCAAAGCAAAATCTGTCCCTTCCTGCTACTTGTATTTAGAACTTCAGAGCGAACGCATCATGGAGTAGAAAATCTTAGCTGACCAAATGTTTAAACTCTTGAGAAAATGGAGTGCTGAACTTGTCGACTATGATAAAGTTATATGCCACTTAAAGAGCAGATGCAACTGTTTCAAACCTTTTGAAGGAGGGCTTCATCATGCAGAAGGCGAGGTAATTGTGGCAACCATTATCCATGCTTATCAAGACGTGTCAGCCGTTCGGGAAGGTATAGGAGATTTTTATCTTGTTGCTTTCAACATGGCAAATGAAGACGGCGAGGCCCGTAAAGAATCAAAGAAAGGTCAAGATACTGACAAAAACAAAGGAGACGGCCAACATCAGTGGACTACAGGAGAACAGTAGATCGAACGATCGATAAAGAACCCAAAGATCTCTTCTGAGAGCCACCAACCATTCAAGAAAAAGAAAATTCATTATTGACATTCGTTTGTAACGTCCATACTTGTTCATCGAGTGTTATGTGTCTCTGTGTTTTATAAACCCCAACAAGACCTGGGAAGAGACCTTATCCCTCGATGAAAATATGGCCGACCAATGAAAAATAGAGACGGTCGTATATAAACCAATATCCCTCCAAAATAGAGGGAGGTCGTATATGAACCAATTCCTTCAAAAAATAGGAGACGGTTGTATAATAATATTCGAGAAGCAACATTCAGTATATGCAAATGAGCTATCATGTGGTAGCGAAGCTGACTTCTGATTGGTTGGAGGCTGTACATCCTTCTCTAAGTACTCACGGCCCACCTTAATGGTCATATCTGTAATGTTACTGTTTGTGTTAGTCTAGCGTAATGAAAAGAACGATCTTGAAAAAACTGTTAGTTTCCCCTTCAAAAGAGAACAATACCATGAATTTGGTTGCATTTGTATTCTTATTCTTATAGTACTTGCTATCAATGTTTTCTCCTTTGCGAAGGAAAAAGGCACATTGGAATAAGTACTCATTCACAAAGAGTACCATATTTGTCCTACCATTCTATCTTGGGAATTTATAAGTACAACCATGTGATGTCACAGGTTTGATTCAAGATATATATCTTTCTTACATATCTAGTAATTTATACATTTGGTAGAGTTGAGAACATGGGACCACCATTATCATAAATATATTTTTAAGGACTGGATTAAACTTGCTTCAATCATTTAAAGCATATACAGTTTTGGGTTTATTGCTGTCTGATAGAATGATTTTAACACAGGTAATAAAAAGGTGGGAGCAAGTAAATGATACATTGCACATAATATGCGTCAGCTTACTTGATTTTGCATTGAGAATCTTGTAACTTACAAAGTTTTCATGCAAAAACCAGTAACGTTTAATAGTGTACGGCCACGATCAATATAAACCATGATGTTGTTCGTTGAAGATCTAAGCTTTATGACAATTTTACGGTATCTAAGAACACAATCATTCATTTCAATTTCCAAAACCTTTAATCTCAGATCCATATAGGAGAATGGAAATGACTGTTGAGTCAAATAATTTATTTTGGTTACCAACTAAGAAGATTTCCCATTTTTCAATCCAACATACATTTGTACGTTTGCTGGTTTGCCAGGTCAACAAAATACTTTTTGTGTCTTTCAAATTTGCCGTTCAAAATTAAACTTCACACGCAAAGAATTCATATCATCAGTTACTGTAAGACTACAGTCATTTAAATAAATGTTTGATTTCTTATTGATTTCCCGTCCACGGAAATCTTATTGCAACCTGCTTGTAATTCATGTTCAGACTCTGCTAGAAAGGTCGTGTCAACTGCGTAAAGGAGCAGGAAAAGCCAAATATACTTTCCGTTCCCATTATCAAGTGTCTAACACTTTATGGTCGTTAAGAGACCATCGTATGATTCAGGAAGTAAGAAGAGCAGATTACATGGAAAATAGGATTGGCGAGAGGTTTTCACACCTTGGCACACACCAGCATTCCATTGAAAATATTAGATTTTGACGAATCAATAAGACTGAATGATTCTCAAGACTTGATTTTTTTTACCTCAAAGCAACATGGTTAATAATAACAAATGCCTTTTTGTAATCAACGAAGACACAAACTGTTTCTTCATTTTACTCACATACAAGTCGAATAAAATTCTAAGGTAAAATATTATCGTGTGTACTGAATTCTTAACTTGCTTGCTTCTCAGAGAGTATACTCATTTCCTCCACAATAATTTTGTTAAGAATAAATGAAAAGAGTTATCTACAGCAACTTAGCATAGTTATAACATTGTAATTATCGTTATTAGCATCACCTTATATTTTTAATTGGCAAAATTATTCCTGGGATATTTCCAGACAAATTTCATGCTGAATAATTTAGCAATAAGAAGTGCTAGAAGATCTATTAGAACATTTTGAAGGTAAATCATTACGAATGTTATAAGAGCAACAAATCTTATTATTTTTCAGGTTAGTAAAAACTTCTCATACCTTTTTATGAAGAATTGTTTGGTTGGTCAATTATGTACGTAAAATTCCAATTCCGATTTGAAATTGTCTATGACGCTGTGTTCTAAAAGGGCTTGAACGCCAATTTTCCCACTGGCTTTCCTAAATGTGTAACGTCTGGCTGTCAAGCATGTGATTTTCACTTAATTTACCGCGCGTATAAACCTTCGCTTCTAAATTGCAACTGCTTCACACTAAGCCCAAACAAATTTGAAAGTTTCTACCGGTCCATGTGAACACAGATCGGAAAACTATGTAAAATGATTGTTCTATTCAATAATTAGGCAAGATTTTATTTCAGTAAGAAATGAAATAAGTTAAAGCTAAGCATATCAGCAACAAAAATATGGATTTTAGATTTTAAAAGATGTATTTAATCTAAGTTACCGAAGAATATAAATGTGAATATCCAAATGCATTAACAATTATACTAATGTTGTGTGTTTAGATATAAGTATTAACAAGTGCTTACAAATAAAACACATAATTTACAATGTTTACATAAGACAGAACGTTCATATAATTCAGTGCATCATTCGGTGTCACCAACCACATGTAGATATTATCCCACTCTGTCCTCTATTCCAGTATAGAACCATCTTAGCCAGTTTTGATACGAGGCGAAAAAAAACTAAATTTATGTCTGAAATCCGTAGTCACCAGCACTACACCCAACTGTCAGAACAGCAAATTGTGAATCTCAAAGCATCATATATCAAATCATATCATTATAATATTTCTTTAGATACACAAACCCACATTTTAATCTTAACCTCACAACTGGTGAAGATCCTAGTCACAATATTTTTCAAAATTGAAACAGCTGCCTGGCTGTACAACAGTATAACATAGTGACTAACTTGATTCGTTAGTTTGTAGAGACATAGTATATCAGACGATATAAAACCACAGCTGATTCCGATGATTTTACATCTGGACATACAATCTCAGAACGATGACAAATGTGAGTGATTTACAATATTGTGATGTTGAAGATCTTAATGATGCACTCACGTTTTCCTTATTGAACTTTCACTGTTCCACTAATTGTTAGTGTGCTTGGCTCAACAGTGGATCCGTGTAACCACAAATTCACCTTTCTAAGTCCAAACAGCTTACAGAAAGCTTGCTGAAAACGTTGGTATTTGAAGGCATAAATGATGGGATTTACGCTCATATTTGATGAAGCTAACATGATTGTAAGCTGAAAATATGGAGATGAGAAATTAAAATTTCCACTAATATTGAAATAGGCAAAAGCAGAAAAATTTGGACCCCAGCAAATGGCGTAAGTAATCGATACAATCATTAGAGTTTTCAAAACATTACGTCGCACTCTATCTGACATGTGATTTCCACGCTTTTCCTTAACAATTTGTTGATCGTTTTCAGCGCCAGGTGGAATAACACGTTTGCGTAATTTCCGTACAATATTTAAATAAACGAACATCATTATGATTAGAGGCGCACACCATTGCGTTAGGAAAAATGATATTCCAAAAGCTTGTTGAAGTCTCAGAGTCGGCCAAGCGTAAGCACAAACGTCATTGTAGTATCGTCTAGTCAAAAATGTGGGAAACTGATAAACGTAGCCAAAGACCCATGCAAACGTTATCAACATTAATGGATAACACTTCTTTTTATTTCGGTACTTAATCGGGTGGCAAATTGCGTAATACCGATCCAAGGTAAGACACACAAGGTTTGTCGTTGATACACGAATAGCACCCCAATACAAATATCCCGAAAGCCACACTTTGCAAAAAACTTCTACAAAAACCGATGATGAGGGAACGGCCAGTGTTGCCGCGTACTGAAAAACAAACAATATAGATGAAAACAAATCCACAAGAGACTGATTAGCAATGATGTAATTTGTAACATCATGTAAAGAAGGAGTTTTAAACACTAAGAATAGAACTAAACCATTCCCAAAAATACCCATCAGTCCGATAATGTAGTAAATGGTCGAGACGACGACGGTGCTACCTGAACCAGCAATCTCGGTTAATGGAGTAGTATAGGCTTCTTTAGAAGAAATATGAATGACTAAATTGGGCAAAAATGTTGTTTCTACATTGTTATCATCAGTAGTAAAGTTAATAGAAATATTCGATGATGCCATATTGAAAGAATATTGTTCCCTCTACGTCTGTTGTTATGTTTTCGGAAGGTTCAATATCTTTTATTTATTTTGTGAACGTTAGATTCATTGTTACTCCAAAAAAATTAACACAAGAACGTCCTTGCAAAATAAATCAAATGTCTTCTCATAACCTTTTAAACGATAATGTGTCCGATCTATTTAGTTGACAAAGAAAATGATATGTCACGTTTACTCAAATCTGATTGAAGAGATTGAATTTCCAGTCTCACGTACCATGCGACGATACGTATGCCTTGACTTGACGGTCTTCAAATAGTGTTACTAAGTATAAAATGTACTTGCAAAATGAATCCACATCGTGAAAGATAATGATAGAGTTTTTATATCATTAAACAGTTTAAAAAACGTGCTAAAGATTGAACGAAAGATATACACAGAGTTCCAAACTGAAGTTCAAAAAGAATTTCTATGAATTGTACTTTATAGATTTCAACGTTATTAGCAATTTAGATGCTAGAAATGAAGAATATTACGCTGAAGCACATTCAGAGGTAACGTTCTGATGCCAAATACCGAGTCGTACGCATTTGTAACCAATTTGTATTAGCTTATGAAACTTTAATCTCTCAGTTTCATTCTTGAATTAAATGACGAGTTACTTGTGGATTGGATAATATCGCGTGTCTAAATGCCCATCAGATGTTGGAAATTGATGGGCTTTTCTTTTTAAATCAGCAACAAAATAAGTTAACCTTGTACTTGAAAGTTTTGAATTCCCCATAAATCTTTGTATATTATTCATTATTTCAAATGCGAGGGGAAAATGTGGAAAGAAAATGCATTTGATGTTGTAAACAAGGAAAAACATTTATTTCACACAAACTAGTCGAAAAGCATGAATTAGGCATATGCAATTACATCGGAGAAGTAAAAAGGCCCCGGCGGTGGTGGCAAATTGCACGTCTCAAAGTGCTTTATTCTACACACAAGTTGTAGGCCAAATTATTTGCTGACATATTTTGACCTTGTTTCTTCTGTAGGATATCGTGGGGTAGCGGGCCTTTATTTTTTTCAATGGGCCTAGATTAATAATATGAAGTAAGTGAGGTACTTCAAAGTCTTGCCCAATGGTCTAGTAAGAAGTGAACAACAATAAAATGAAATGATGGTGTTGTGTTCGTTTGTTGGTGATAGTTATTATATCTACAACAGAAAATATCTCGAAATATCTTGGTTTAAGTTTCTCAACGAAGGACACGTGTTGCCCAATCCATCGTAGATGATCTGGCAATTGAATTCACCTTTAAAAATATATGGACAAACAGAGATTTTCTGAGCAGCACAGTATTTAAATGGCCACAATGGTGTTTATAGTTTTTACACTAGGACATATCATAGTTTTAAAACTTTTGCAGCATGTTCAAAAGTGATGATGTATGAGCAGGAATACAGAGAATATTCTTTAATGTATTTTGTTATTCTTCTTTCCCAAATTTCAATTATCAAAAGTTATCAAATTGCTTTCTACTGTTAATTCTGGGTAAAGGTTATAATTACATCCAATTTCCTGTTCACTGAAGCCAACTTTACCCATTCAAAATATTTTAGGGAAGAACCGAAAACAGTAAGTTAATCAACATGAGTTTAATTTTAAAGCTGTCCCGTTCTTAGGTCACAAAATATTGCGAAAGTTGAGATATTTAAGTTTAAAATGCTGTAAGATTGTCAATTGTTAACCAATTTATGGGAAGTTTTGTTGCGTGCATGATTTTGTATTATCTTTGAAACCATTTAAGTTGTTGCTACATGTCCATATACCTTTAAGAAGTCATCGGGTTTCACTGAGCTCTGTTCTTATCTGAAGACCTCTCTGTTTGATGTTGATTAATTTCTTCTGTCAATCTGGTAATCAAAACGTGGCATTGCTTTTGTTTCGTATAACGATGTATATCTCTACTGTACTTCTTCACTCCGACTCTCATCACTATCTAAACGAGAAAATTAAAAAACAAATTGGTAAACTTGGCCATGCCGTGCACAGGCCATGCGCTTCACATGTCATGCCGTTCACAGGCCATGCCGTGCACAGGCCATACCGTGCACAGGCCATGCCGTTCACAGGCCATGCCGTTCACAGGCCATGCCGTTCCCCAGTCATGCCGTTTACAGGCCATGCCGTTGCCCAGTCATGCCGTTCACATGCCACGCCGTTCAAAGACCATGACGTTTACAGGCCATGCCGTTCACAGGCCATGCCGTTTACAGGACATGTCGTTGACATGACATGCTGTTGACATACGTTACGGCTGAAGCGCATTCGGCTGGAAGGATACACCGTTAAGAGGGCATGCCGTTGACAGGGCATGCCGTTGACAGGGCATGTCGTTGACAGGGCATGCCGTTGACAGGACACGCCCTTTACATGACTTACGGCTGAACAGCTGAAGGACATTTGGCTGAAAGGACATGCCGTTGAAAGGGCATGCCGTTGATAGGACTAGTGGTGACAGGACAGGTTGTTGACAGGAAATGACGTTGGCAGGACGTTCGGAGGAAGGGCACTCAACTGAATCAACTTGCCGTTGACAGGCCACGCCGTTCACAGGACATGCTGTTGACATGACATGTTGTTGACATAACTTACGGCTGAAGCACATTTGGCTGGAAGGATATGTCGTTGATAGGACATGCCGTTGACAGGGAATGCCGTTGACAGGACATGCTGTAGACATGACTTACGGCTGAAGCGCATTCGGCTGGAAGGATATGCCGTTGACAGGGCATGCCGTTGACAGGGAATGCCGTTGACAGGACATGCTGTAGACATGACTTATGGCTGAAGCGCATTCGGCTGGAAGGATATGCCGTTGACAGGGCATGCCGTTGACAGGGAATGCCGTTCACAGGACATGCCCTTGACATGACCTACGGCTGAACAGCTGAAGGACATTTAGCTGAAAAGACATGCCGTTGACAGGGCGTGCCATTGATGGGACATGCTGTTGACAGGACAGGTAGTTGACAGGAAATGACATTTGCAGGACGCACGGCGGACGGGCACTCGGCTGAAAGGACATTGGGTTGACAGGACATACGGTTTAGGTTAAATACGCCTGAAATACACACTTCACATATACACAATTAATTTGAAATAGAATTGTGTTTTATTTTAAGCATCTAATATGGATGCCATATTATATGTACCAAGTTTTCATCAACTGATAGGATTCGTTTTGTGGACAGACTCGTCTATTTTAGAGGAATTAGAGACACAATAACTGTGAAGAAAGTATAATAAAAGAAAATGAGTTTTAGCTGGTTAAAGACTTCACGAGGACTGACTAGCTAATGCCTAAGATTGACTACTGACGTCACACATTTAATTTTTACCACTTAATAATATCAATCATAACAAACTAGTTGAAAATCATATTATCTTAAAATATAGATTTTCGTAAAACACAGAGAGACTTCCAGTTTTTCTACATAGGCATACTGCTCTTTAACCAACCCCCTCCTTCTAGTAGCGTAAGAATTAATGGCACTTGGCCCCAATAAGATTAATGAATAATGAAGGTCTATAGCAATTGAACTTGACGAGTCGGATTCACTTCACATCTTTTCTTGGAGAATTTTCTTCAATTTTTGTGAAATCTCCTTCAATTTTCAGAAACTTTTCTTTCTTTTCGTGAAATTTACATTAATTTTTGGGAAATTTCCTATATTTGCGAGAAATGTTTTTCAAATTTCTTGAATTTCTGAGACTTTTCCTTAAATTTCGTTATATTCGCTTTCATTTAGAGGAAATTTTCTTAATTTCCGTGAAATTTACTTTAATTTGTCTTGAATTTTCAGGA
Source organism: Chiridota heheva (assembly GCA_020152595.1). Classification (NCBI taxonomy): domain Eukaryota; kingdom Metazoa; phylum Echinodermata; class Holothuroidea; order Apodida; family Chiridotidae; genus Chiridota; species Chiridota heheva. The sequence continues at coordinate 471,729 of JAIGNY010000395.1, forward strand.
AAACTTGCCAAATTATAGCAAATTTTCCATGAATTATACAAACCTGCCTCACCCCTTTCACTTTTTTCAGTTTTGGACCCCCAATTTCAATATTCCTACGCCGCTGCCTTCGCCACAATAGCTTGAGGAAAATCAAGTGAAATTGGCAAAGCCTGAAATTGGAATAAACTTTAGAGATCAGGAATACGAAAAGCGTGATGCTACCATTTAGATACCTTATTTATTCATTAGTGAAACTGTTTTAAATATATACATTTTGTGCAACAGTGGCGCAACCAGCTTCATGGGAGGAATTTAGCTGTCGGACCCCATACGAAACATATCACAATGTCATTGCTCCCCTCCCCCTCCCCTCAAATCTCCAATGAAAAATGTGTCTTGAAAACATTTCATACTTTCTATTACTTTATATAGATCTTGTCAAAATTGTAATTCATAATTTTTAATATGTTTGTTGAAATTATTAAACAAAGTTAGAACTATGTGAAGTTTCAAAGAAATTAATCACGCAATGACAACCGACTTTCTTGTTTGCTCTGTCACAACATCACCCCTAGCTTATGACATAGATTCTGCACCATGAGAGTCTTCCAGCCAGATACAGTCCAAACAGTTTCAAAAGAAATGACTCGAAAGAAATGACAATGCAATCAAACAAAATTTCTATTCGACGATTTTCATGTAAATTTCAATAAAAGGACTGTTCCCGTATGAATGAAAATCTCTTGCATTAAGAACGCTGCAAATATTTCAACTTATAAATAAAATATACAACATCTCACAGAAGATATCAGATTTATAAAGGTATGAAGGTTTTGTCGGTTTAAAAAACTTAAAAATCAAAATAGTTATTGTTTCTTCATATAAAAACGTATCAGCGAAGTACAAATTTCCCTCGATTGGATAAAATTATGCATCCGTATCAGATAATGCGCGAGGACAAACAATAGTGACGATAAACAAACTGCTGAACCTGTCGTTCCAATAAGCAGATATTTTGTTTGAAAGGAAAACTAAACCAACAATTTTTAACTTGATACATTATGATGAGGGCACTTCTCATCTGTTTAGGATCATATCACATGAACGTAAAATCGAAGTACTAAAAGCACTGGTGAAGGGTTCATAGTTGTCATTTGTGTAAATTGTTATAATATATAGTCTTCTTATATATCATGCAATTTTATTGGTCATTTTTTGTGTGAACATGAAGATTAAAACAATTTAGCAATATGATTTAAAGTTCTGGTAAAAACATTGACACAAATCACGACAAGACAATCAGTAAATGGTTGGGAATGACACACACCACTGGAACTTATAGCTTCCCACTTCACGTATGTGACTCCCAGGTACAGTGCACCTCAGAATGTCTCATCATATACTCATCGTTATGGATCACCCATTATCTCACACGCGCGCTCACACACACGCACACGCGCACACATACGCGCGCACACACTTGTAGTATTCGATTCACACTGGCTCATACACTGTATTTACATTTACCCGTGTACAGGTGTATGTATGAGTCATATCATGGAAATTTTTCTATCGTTTCGCCACAGAGGATTTTTTCCGAAAAATCCACCATAACACATCAAAAAACTTCCTCATATCTTCTTAGTTTGTGCGGTTTTGAGGTAAGAAAGGATCATTTTGGCAATACTTTAATGCAAAACGTCCCATAAATAAGAACTTCTCCCAAAAAAATTGGCTGGCTGTGAAGTTTGTTCAAAGATACCATATACACCACAATGTTTATTTATTTCTTAGCTTTAGTCCATTTGAAAAACTTATTGGTATTTTTATTGTCATACCTTAATATTTAATATTATTATAATATAAATTAACATCAAAAATCTCATTTGCCATTCAAAATACAATAAAAGATTCGTTCTATGTTGTTCGTGAATACATTACAAAGTATATGATTTGTTAGAATTTTGACAAGTAAACAATGATAATTCACCTTACAACTGAGAGTAATAATACATAGAAATAATCTCCGGAAATGTATCTCATAATTTGTGCATTTTCCAAATTTTTTCCTTATCTCACATTTTACATGGGTTTCTTCTTTTTTAATGAATTTAAAAAAAGAAATACATCAAGCACTGTAGAAAATTCTTCAAAAAAAATAAAATGAAAGAAGGTATCGTAGACAACTTTGTTATTGCGAAACACGAAGAAAGAAAGAAGGAGAGAAAGTTTTGCAAAGTTTTTGAAGTTTCGGTCGGTTCTAACAACTAAGAGTCTTCGAAAAAGTTCGAGCCCATTAATGATTCAAATAAGTAGCAAAAGTAAAGCACAAGCATCAGCGTGATGTAAAATTGTAAATTGTAAAATTTAAGCAATGAATGATATGCTATGTGAATTAATCTAAATTGTAGAGATTTGAGACTTATTGATTCTACGTAGTTTCTTTTTAAACAAGGATTATATTTTGGATAGAAATGAGAAAAGGACTACTTTCACGAAGAGCTACATATGTCTACTGAAGGCGCCAGACAGATACATATACGAACCGAAATTCATAGGCAGATCTATATTATACAAAATGAGATAGCTAGAAATACAGGTAGAGAAATAGATAGGAATAAGAGACATTCAGCACACAGACAAATTAGTTTACTAGATAAATGTTTTTTTGCTTCTGGGTGTAACTAGTTTATTAAGGTTGAACTAGTTAGGATTAATTGTAAAACATAGTACCCGTGACCCATATGTATGACAAACCTAAGTTCCGAAGGAGCACCTTCTCCCCTGCATCTTAATAACACTCTACCCTTAAGTTACTTATTACGTTCGTGATCACACAATCAGACAATAGACTAAAATCATTGGGTAAGAAAACTAATCGTAGCTCACAAAACCTGTACTTGATATTTAATACAAAATTAAGTATTTCGGTAATTTGTCCTGAAATATGTTAACTTCGTTCGCGTGATTGGTCAAATGTTATGTTTTCGCTCCGTATGCCTTACTACTCATCCTTATCTATATCTGTATATGCAGAATGAATGGTGATGGATGAATCCCCTGCCACATTGACGTTTATAGACGTTTTTAGGCACCATGTAGTCCACCAACAGACCAAGATGCATAGTTTCGGTGGGCCCCTAAACCCTACGCTGAATGCGCAAAGCGATGTAGCTGGCAGATCCGCTTCTCCCAAAATAAAAACCTGGCCACGCCCTTGTCTTCCTTACATTTTCTTTTTACCTATAAGGTGGAAATTGCCTCGGCAAGAAATCATTTTTAAATATCAACCACTTTAACAGACTCATTTGTACAAAAAAAAAAAAATCCGAAAAGAATTAAGTGCTTTTTTGGTTGTAGTGCGGAACATTTAAAGCAAAATTAATATCAAGGGAAGATTTTCAAGTTACGCAAGAAACCTTTCAGTAAAAAGCCATTTATGGAGCAGTTAAATGATGTTAGAAGTAAGACAAATGATATCAGTGCAAGGTATTAATACAATACAGATGTTCTATTCTTGGTATTCAAATCGATTCCTTACATTTGTCTCTATTCCGTACGCCCCTGGATTTAAATCAAAAAACGAGGTCTAACATACGACACTGTAAAATATATTTGTCACCACTAACCTGCTAACATGTACAGGGAAGTGTAAAGTTTATTATATACTTTATATTAGAGGTGTAGGGTCATAAGGTTTTGGAACGGGACAAAATTTGGTGATTTTTGCGTATGTTCGTGTAAATGTGAAGGTGTTTGTTACAAAATATTAATCACAAAATACCACAACTCTTTTGTGTCGTGGGAGGAACAGTATCCCAAATTGGTCGCCTGTGCCATAGGTTTCAATAGAGAACACAATTAGCTCCGTATTACCTTGGCCTTAAATGATGAAAGAGTTCGGACAAAAAAACTAAACAATAAATTATGACCCCATGACGGGATTACGAGGGGTTAGGGGCTAGACAGAGGGTTGTTAAGATAAAGAATACTTTGATATAGATCACATACCTTCGATTAGATAGTTGTGACCCCAGTTCGCAGCTTTGAAGTTGGTATTTCAGTATGAGCATTGCTCGTTGGGCGGACATGTTGGCTTGTTTGTAGTAAGTCTGTGTAATAGTTATACGTGCTGTTTAATAGTAATATAAAAACTGAATTTTTAAGCCCTGACGCGGATTTATAATCATATACATTAATGAAAGATACTACGCATAAAGCGACATTCATGTAAAAAAAATGGACTGTCTGTGTGTATGAGTGTTTGTTTGTTTTGTGTGTGTGTGTGTGTGTGTGCGCGCGCGCTCGTGTGTGCCTATTAACAGTTAATTTTGTGTCGCTTATAATTCAAAACCTGTAATACACACATAAACCAAAATTGGTGAACGGGTACCACTAGGTCAGAACTTTTGTCTCCAAGATTCATAGGTCAAGGGTCATAGGTCAAACGAAACAATTTTTGGGTGATGGCTGTATTTTTTGAAGAATTACTTGGTATCTTAACAAATTGCATAGGTTGGTAGGGTTTAACATTCTAACAAATTAAATTGCAGGTCAAAGATCAAAAGTCATGGGTCAACGGTTTTTTTTATCATGTGTCCTATCCATACATTTTAACAACTTATCCAGATCTACTTAACCCATCAGCATTTTCATTTAAGCTACCTTTCTCGTATTCTATATCAAAGTTGAAGTGTTGTAGAGCTAGTGACTATCTTAGTAGCCTATTATATGCACCTTCATTTGTTTCCAACCACTTCAATGATCTGTGGTCAGTCAGAATTGTGAATTTTTTACCACAAACTTAATACTTCAGCTTGTTATTTGCCAAAATTATTCCTAATACTTCTTTTTCTGGAAAACGAAATCTTTGTTCCCTATCTGACAATTTCTTGCTTAGGTATGCAGTGGGGTACTCAGTATGCTCACACCAACTCTCACTAAATATACAAATATCATCTATGTAAGCCTTAACAAACTCTTCACACCCTTTCAATACCTCATCCATCAGTCTTTGGAAGGTGCTATTGCTATTCTGTAAGCCAAACGGCAACACTGTAACAATACTGCCCAAAGGTTGTAACAAGTGATCTTTTGTCTTTTGATTCACTATCTAAAGAGATCTAGTAGAAACCTTTCGTTAATTTTAGTGTGGTGATGAATTTTGCACTGGATACCTCTTCTAGTACCTCATCTATCCATGGCATTTTTGAAGGATAAAATTCACATATCTTGTTTAGCTTTTTAAAATCTGTACACAGTCGCAGACTGCCATCACAATTTGACACCACTACAATTGGTGATGCATAAGCACTTGTGGTTCACAATTTGACACCACTACAATTGGTGATGCATAAGCACTTGTGGTAGGTTTGACGTCTCAATTTGAGCATATTTTCTGGTTCCTTATTCACAGGTTCTCTAAAAGCATGAGGCACCCTATAGGCATGTTGCCTGACTGGGCTTTCTTTGCTTACCTGCACATAGTGTTCTATTAAGTAGGTTTTACCGGGGACATCTAAAAATATTACTTATATGCATAAATTATATTTTTAGTCTGCATTTCTTGTTCATGTGACAAATCTTTTCCAATGTCTACATCCTTCCAGGTTTGCGTTTGAACTTATGCATGTCCTAGATCACAGTCTATTTCAAGAAAGATTTCTTTCTCTCCATTAAATTCCCAACTTTCTGCTCCCTCTCCACTGATTTCATGTACTACTCCTGTTACATTTACATGCATTTGTTAAGCTTACTTTCATGATCTACTGTACCATTTCTTGATTACATCAACACGCACCACTCGTTGTGACTTACGTTTTTCTGGTAAACACATTTCATAATTGACCTGATCAACCTGTTTATTTATGCAATAAGGGCCCTGCCATTTTGAATCCAATTTGAAGGACCCTCCGGTAAGAAGATTAATACTTGTTCCCCTCGGCTAAATTCACGCTCAGTGGCATTTATGTCATACAGCTTTTTTATTTCCTTTTGGCTTTGTCTTGTATTTTTATTTGCCTATTCCATTAGCTATAGTAAGCGTTTACGCATACTTAAGAGATGGGATACCACATCTTGTTCCATTACTTTCTCACTTTATATTTTACCAGTTGTGAGGTTTTGCCATTTCCTCGGCATGATAAGGCCATTTTTGGTATAGAAACATACTCTATGATTACTTATTTCTTCCTTCTGAACGACCCTATCGTGTCCCTTGCAAAGCGGTGTCTACATTTTGCATTTTAGCAAGATCTTCCTTACTTACAGCCAGCATTTGATCAACCTCCCCACTAACTAATTCTAGGACATCAGGTATACTTGTATCTGAGTTTGGCATGTGACTTCCATTATCTTTCTTTGGAGTGGCATCATTCTTTTGCTGTTCTATTGCTCTCGTAGTTCTCTTTCCCCTAGTTTGAACTCATCTACTTTCTTCTTAGTCTGGGCTATGGTAACTAAATATATCCTTTCTGATTGCATCGCCACAGTAATAATCTAGATCATGCCCTATTAGTACATCTTGATGTAATCCTTTAACTACTGCAACTACAACCTTGCCTGACACTAACTCACACCTCTACAATTCACCCTACTCCTGAAACTGTTACACAGTTCCCTATCACATAACAACTATTTGGTACTAAGTCTGCCATTATAGCGGATTGAGTGCATGCCTAGTCTAAGAATTTGATAGGTTTACCTTGTACTGTGCCATCAACCATGCATTTTTCTAACCATGATAGATCAGATTTCTTTTTAGGATAGTGAAATAATTGAACGCTCTCTGGGTATCTCTATTCCTGTTGTCTTGCCAGTTAGTCCTCTCGGGACAAGCCATACGTGAGTGCCCTGGTCCACCACAATTATAAAATGTCTTACTAATTGGCATTTTATATTGTCTACCATATTTACTCACATGTCCAGGCTTTCCACACTTAAAACAAATCACAGGTGGTCTAAATATTTGTATCTCCGAATCAACTTAAATTCCTCTTGTGGTAAACGGATTTCAGCATGCTCGGCCCTAGTTCGCGTTGATTTTTTCCAATACTCCTTTCCACCTCTGTTTACTGCAAATGCATCAGTTTCCCTGGCCAATTCCTTGCTAGTACTTAGCTGTTTATCTCTCAAGTATACAGCAAGATCATCGGGTAGACGACATATTGCTTGCTCCACCACCAATAATTCTTTTATCGCTGCTGCATCATCTTCCTTTATATTTGAGTGATTGATCCGTCATTCAACAAAATGCTTTAATTCATTCACCCATTCTTCAACAGAATGCTCTTCTTCAGGTCCAAAATTTCACTATGTATATTTTTGCATTGAATTGATATTTAGACAGCATTACTGCTTTCATTGTGACATAATCTTGTGAGTCTGTGGTAGATAAATTTACATATGTTTCTTCCGCCTTTCCAGACAAACTTGGTATCAAGAATTTTGCCCTCTGAGTCCTGTTCCAATTATTAGTTTCAGCTAGCAGTTCACAGTCTCTCAAATAAATGTCTACATCTTCATCATCTTGCATTCGTGAAACTCGTATGGCATGAAGCTTTACCTCTGGACTTGCTGTCTGTTTGCAATCTTTTTCATCAAGTTTAACATTTCCAATTTCCATTTTCACTTTCAGTATAGTTACTTACCTATCACCTTCCAATTTCCTCCTTTCAGTCTACTTCTTCCACATTTCAATTTCTTTTCCCTGTTTTGATATTTCAATTCTTTTTTCTATCTTAAATTTCTTTTTGCTCTTCAACTTTGCGCATTTCTAGTAAAAAATCCACCCACATATTTTAATATATTAATCTAAACTAACATCAGTATGAATAGAGTCCCACACCATTGGGTTAGAACAAATGATATTACAAAAACTTGCCGAAGTTTCACAGTCGATCAAGCATAGGCACAGATGCCATTAGAGTATCGTCTTGTCAAAAACGCGGGAAACTGGTAAACGTATCCAAAGACCCGTAAAAACATTATCAATATTAATAGATAATATATACTTCTTTTGATTTGGGTACTAAACCGCGTGGTAAATTGCGTAATGTCGATCCAAAGTAAGACATACAAGGCTTGTCGTTGAGGTACGAAAAGCACCTCAATACAAATATCCCGAGCTCCACACATTGCACAAATTGGGGAAAATTGATGATGTGGGAACTATAAGGGATGAACCGTACTGAAAAAAAGAGCAATACAATGAAAAACAAATCCACCAGAGACTGATTATCAATAATGTATTTAGTTATGTCATATAAAAAAGGGGTTTTAAACATTACAAAAAGAATCAAACAATTCCCCAAAATACCAATTGGTTCAATAATGTAGTATATGCTTGAGATGACGACAGCGTTACCTGACGCAGCAAATTCGGATAATGGAGTAGCATAGACTTCTTGGTCCAACATTTCTGAAGAAAATTGAATCGAATATCTGGGAAAAAATGTTGTTTGTAAATTGTTAGCGTCAGAAGTAAAGGTAATTAAAAATATTCCATAATGCCATTATGAAACTGCATTGTTCCCTTTCTGTCTCTTGTCAGAAGGTTCAAAACGTTTTGCTAGATTCACTATCACGCTAGAAAACAACAATACAAGAAAGTCCTGTCCATTGTTAAAAACAAAGATGAAAATGTCCATAGAAAGTGAGAACGAAAGGAACGAACAGCATAAAAATGAAAAGGGATGTTTTAAGTACGAATAAATAAAAGATTGATTTCAAATTTTAACTAAAAAACAATGCTTTATTCAATTGACATAGCAAATAGTTGCATGATCTGGTACGTCAAGCTTACTATACACTGATAAAGGACACTCCAAATTGACTTTGCTACGAAATGGCACGTATGCCTTGTCTTTAAATAATAGTGTTACTGCGTATATTAATTTTTACAATGTACTCGAAATATGAATTCACATCGTAGTAAATAAAGATGTCGTTTTCTTGCAACAACCATTTCTCATAGGTTTAACAAAACTTGTATAAGATTAAATGAAAGATGTGCACCAAGCTCAAAACAAATTCCTTGCACTTTTGCTATAAATTTCACTTTATAGAGTTCAACCTTTTAAAAATAACCTATTCAAATGTCAGACATGAAGAATACTACGCTAACCTAACATGGCTAAAGCGCAATAACATAACATTGCATAACAAGATAACGGACTAAGAAGGATTAGCCACCCATTAAAAGCCCAAACTAACACCACTACTAGCACAACAACAAAAATACACAAGAAAATAAAGACGCACAGAGTTAGTAAAGAATTTATGTTAACTTTGAAATTTTGAATAGAAATGGAGCTAACACCCACACATGCAAACCATTTCACTCATTAACAACTCTTTGCGAAAAGCTAAAATGCCGAATATCTAGCCGTGAGAACTCTTTGGTCAACTTCAAACTGTTATAACGTGTCACATGAGGATTAGCTGAAACATTAAAGAAATAACAGAAACTCAAAACATCAATACTAGATAGGAATTTAAAAACCTGAATCTTATCGCTATGTTCATTTCTCACCTCTAGCGTGGTCAAACCAAGATTTCGTAATCTAAGAGAGATTACTAACTTCGTTAAGTCTAGTGGCTCTTCGCTGAGCCTGTCCCAAAAAAACTTATCCTTCTCATAAAAGGGACTCTATGACTGAATAGCATACTCAAGTTAAGGCAACCTCCCTACCAAGAAAAAAAAAAAATTCTAATGAAACCAAGCATCCTATTTGCCCTCGCAGCTGCTAAGGCACACTGTCTAGAAGGCTTCGGATTGCTAGTAATGACAACATCTACAATCCCGGCCAAACGTCTAAGCACTTTCCCCCCTCTCACCCCGATTCAATGTTGACAACGTTAACAACAACTCTTTGTGACATGTCAACTAACCAAGAATTTATCCAACTGGCATACTTTTGCGACACACCAAGTGCTCTTGTTTTCATCATGAGTTTGCCTAACGGAACCTTATCAAATGCTTTTTTGGAAATCTAAATACGTGACATCCACATTAAGACCGGAATCAACTAGTTTTGTAACATCATCAAGAAACTTCAATAAATTAGAAACACAAGACCTCCTAGGCAAGAACTCATGCTGGGACAAAATCATCAAACCATTGACCAGTAAATGATCCAGAACAGCATCCTTAGCAATGGATTCCATGACCTTGCACACAACACTAGTAAGACTCACTGGCCTATAGCTACAGAGCAACTGTGGTCACCCTTTTTAAATATAGGGTGACATTATATTACCAATTCTCCAATCACTAGGAAAGACACCAACATCAAAGCACTTTGAAAAGATAATACTCAGGGGAACAGAAAGAACCTAAGAATACTCGAGTAAGATAGTAAGGTGTATACCATCCAGACCGTGTGCTTTATTTTAATTCAAACCATTCAATTTCTTAGCCACATTATCAACTGAAAAATCAACATCCTTAAGGGATACTGAAGAGTGCACACTAAGATAATCCACAACAACATCAGCAAGGGACTCCTTATTAAAACAGACACAAAGTAGTCATTCAAAACCTCGGCCATATCCATGCCACTATTGATAGTAACACTATCATTACCCTGAAGGGGACCAATAACCTCCTTGGATTTTTGCTTTGAGCGAACATAAGAATAACTTGGGATTAATCTTAATCCCTTTGGACAAATGTTTTTAAAAAAGCACTTTAGTGTCTTTTTTCAAACCCTTTGTAAACTTGTCATGATCCTATACCAGGCAAGCTCCACAGGGTACTCACTGTGTTTATAAAACGCCACAGCTTCTCCTTTTTTTAACAGCCCGCAAAACCTCCCAAGACATGCTTAATGACCGATTTCGACTACAGACTTTTTTTAACGGGACAAACCTATTTACGCCCTTCAAATTTTTAGTTCGGAAAACTTCCCATGCTTCAGAAGGATCTAAGTCACAGAGAGAGAGAGAGTTGAACACACAATTACAATGACGGGGTCGTCGCCTGCGTATTCGCTTATGATAGTACAAATGCTATCACGAAACGCTTAATACGACCCAGACGAGAACACAGGTACGACGTACGGACAGACATAACATCGACAACCAAGTCAATGTCCACGGCCTTTGATAACCAGTTGTGGTGCACTGGCGTGTCTACCCACCCCAGGATTGAACCCGGGGCCTCGTGGTCTGTAGACAGGTATTATAACCGCTACACCACAGTAGGTAGATAGTCTAAGTCACAAATCAAAGACCTCCTATTAAATGAAAATTTATCCGGAAGTGCAGCAAAGTCAGCATAACTGAAGTCTTAACCAGTTTGTTAGCTGGAGAAGCCTTTGTGAAACAGTACACTTAAAAATGATAAGGAACAGTACAGCTACAAAATAATGAGGTCATGATCACTACACCCTACCGCTATTTTTTTAAGCATACTTTTTTCACTATTGAAAATCATTTCAAGACAATTTCTACCACGCGTGAGAAACAACACGTGCTGGATGAAAAAAACAATTTTATATAATTTCCATTTTTTTTTACCGTGTAAACTACTAGAACAAAGATTCCATTCAATGTCTGGAAATTTGAAGTGCCTAAAAACATTAAACCTCCTAGAAGCAACTTTCCTGAAGCAGTCAAGCAATTTCTGATTGTTCCAGGAGAAGAATTTGATGATCTATCTACAACATTAACAACCACTGAATTACCAACATCACCACCTAGGATACGCTCACACCATAGTCAATTCGAAAAACCAAAAGAGAACTGAGTCTTATCAATACAATTAAAACTATCTTTCACAAACAATAAAACACCAACCCTCTACCATTAAGAGTATCATTCTTGCCTGAAAGCTGAGTACCCTAGCATATGTATCTCTGAATCAGTAATCTCACTGTAAATCCAACTTTCAGTAATACCAATAATATCAGGTCTACTAATTGAACTTCAGCTAGCAGTTCATCACGTTTATTCAAAATGCTACGAACATTTGAAAACATAACCTTAACTCTGCCACTAAAAGAAAAATCCCTATCTCCAAAAATATATCTGGCATGAAATTAAACTCTCACCCCCGTGACTAGTTTAAAAGACTCCGATCGTTAATTACAGCAACAGACCAACAGCCAGAACCTTACAACCTGTGTCCTAGGTCCTACAAATTGCCCTGTTTACACCTCTAGCAAAAACACAAGCATCTTCTTTAGTTAAATGCAAACCATCTCTCATGAACCAATCAACCCGAGATATAAACTTCAGCCAGAAGTTTCCGAAACCGAACTCTAACACACGATAAATACTTTCTAGTCAACTATTGATCAACATCATCTGATCTAACATGAAGAAACTACCTCTACGCGGCAACAGACCAACAATCAGAACCTTACAACTTGTGTCCCTAAACTTGAATAACAAATCCATGAAACTACGCCTAACGGAGTCAACATTTTCCCTTGAAACATCATCTGTACTTATTGAAACTATGGCGGTATCTTCGCCATAATGGTAAAGTTCTGAATTCAAATACCAAATTACATACTGACTGACAAATGTGACCAAATTTTAGTAGATGAGTTACTCTTGAATTGGATAATATCGCTCGTCTAAATGAAAATCAAATCTGACTGATTTTGGAAATTGAGAATCGATAATGAGGGAACTACCAGGGGTGCACGCGCCGTACTTTCTTTAATCGGCGGCAACACAAGTTAAACTTGTATTTGAAAGAACACCGCTTTAAAGGACTATGCACATCCAGCAACAAGTCTCCATATATGAAAGAAGTATTATGTACTGATTACAAAAACACCTCACTCCACCCCCTCCCTCCCCCTCCCCACAAAAAGAAAGAAAATCATTTCAAAACCGTAAAAATCGATGATATTTTTCTCGGCCCATGATTTATTTCTGTAAAAACTGTGACGTAATGATAATTGATGACGTATGTCGAGAATATCTATGAAGTATTCAACTGCGCATCTGTATTGCGCAATAAGATTTACATGAGATCTGCCGTACCCTATCGAAAATGTCTATGCCGAAAGGAGCTAACATTTCCCTAAAAGACAATTCCAGCAACAAGGAATCCGACAGAAATGATGCTGAAGACATCATAGATCACATTTCTGTTGACATTTCTGAAATAATTCCGTATCAGTTTGAGCCTTTAGCTCCAGAAACGGTGTCGGATGCACAAGAGACTAAGCAAAAGCAACAACTGGAACAAACCCTTCGCTTGCAAAATACAGACTGGCACGTGTGTTTCCGGTTATAAATAACCAATGAATCATAATTCACAAACACCCAGGTATAATAATTAGCACAATTAATTACCATTGTGTACGGAGTTAGTAATTTTCATTCTATAATGTGTTTTTAAGACAGATATTTGGGATCGTAAAACCCGGAAAGTACATAAGCGTTGCCTACAATGTAAATGTACATACTGTGTACCGTGTGCAAATGAATGTGTTGCGCTTGTATTGGGATACAGTACAGTACAGAGGTCAATATTGGTATTGGTTTTGCGATGCAGATAACTTTTCGCACGGAGGTAGCGCTCGGAATTAGCGCAGAACTGTACCCCCCCCCCCTCCCCCCTTTCTATCTACGTCATCATCATTTTAACACTCTAGCTTAAAAACGGCACTCTAGTCGTTTCTGCAGTTGAAAAAATGTTTTTTTGACAATAACGCGGAGAGATACAAAGATTTTTGAACGGTAATGCAAAATAGAAAGATTTTTGTTCTCGAATGATATAACATTTGCTCATTACAGAACTCGCCCCTTGAATAAAACTCCATTCTGATTTTTTCTGTCAGCCTGTGGCATTTCAGTAACCGCATGTGGCGGTTTACAAATTCCACTTTATTTCCAAATTATTCCACTTCGCGTTTTAACAAAATTTGCACTCTAAAGGTGTGGAATATGTGAATTTTGTTTTATTTGGACAAATTGTTAGAAGATTCAACTTTTGAACATCGAAACTGACGCTATATTTTGTATTTCCACGTAAATTCATTTCGAAGTTATAATATCAAGAGCAGCATTCCAACAATAACACTTCCTCCCCGTATAACGGCAAAACGAGGGGAGTTTTTGATTTAATAATATCAGTATGTGCTATGTGGAGTTTTAGGCATAAAGAAACTTGTAAAGTGTATTTCTTGTATATTCCTAAGTAACTATTGTATAATTTTATTGAGTCATATTCAAAGAAGCATGTGTTTGCTTTACGTAAGTATGCTCGTTGGTTAATTACTCCTGAACTCTAGACACAAAGCGTCCTTACGCGTATATTGCACTAATGAATGGAAGTTATGCTAACCGCAGGAATGTTTATCGAAAAGGTGTCAAGGGGCGCAGGTTACGCTAATGGTTCGGCAAGATTTTGAAAGTCACTCAGAATTACGCTGCTGACAAAGGTGCTACCTTTACGATTTCTGCACCAAATGAAATAATTAAACCAGTTTTCAGGGTATAATTGATCCAAGTAAGAACTCCTTGATGTTCGTATATTAAGTTTTTAAAAAATTATAGCATTTTTTGTTGAGTTGTCTCAACTACCTGTGTTGCCGAATAATCGCGTAATACCTTTTCAACTCGTTGAGAGACTGTCCCTTGAACGGGATGAAAATAACACTGGCAGTTTCATCACGTCCATGTTTCAAGGGGCGCTTTCTTCAAATGCTGGATGTCCAGTCCTTTAAACCCCCTATCTATCCTTGTATATTATTCAATATCCTTGAATATTATTCAACATATCATATGCAAGTAAAAAATGCGCAAAGAGAACCCATTTTACTGTTGTATGTAAGGAATAACTTTTATTTAACATAACTTAGTTAAAAATAAGGATTTATACATATCCAATTACATCGGCAAATTAAAATGGCATCAGTGGGGATTGCAAGTTGGAGGTATATAAGTATGTTTTTTTTAAAGACAAGTTGTAGGCCAAATTATTTAGTGACATATTTTGACTTTTGCTTTTATCTCTAGGATATCGTGGGGTAAGGGTAGCGGTTTTTTAGTTTCTTCAGTAGGCCTATTGGAATGGCTTATTCATACTCAGATGAAAGAGCATACATTCTGAGCAGAATAGTTTTGGTATGGCCACACTAGCACTTACAGTATAGTTTTCAACTTTTTCGAACATGTGCAAAAGGGATAATGTAGGAATACGAATACATCTAAAATTCGGTAATGTAATTCTTTATCTTTCTTTCCCAAATATTAAATGTCATTAATTGCGTTCTACTGCTACATGTAGGTCATGGTTTTCATCAAGCCAATTTGTATTCCAAATATATACGCGAGGTTAAATTCTCTTAGAAGAATTGAGCTCTTTCTGTTTCACTTTTGGATTTCATAAATTTCTGAATTGTTGTTTTAAATTGCGCCACCCAATTTCATTAAAAGCGCATTATTTTAGGAACTCTTTTGCTTCCAAAATTTGGTTCTTTCCAAAGTCGTAATTTTGCTTTACAAATTGTGAAGGGTCCTAAGGTGCAACTTATAATGCAATCTTTTTACCACGACGCACTCAGGCTCCTTACATCCAAGCATTTCGAATACGTTGTGCTTCCTTTTAAGCTCCCGCCGCTGTGTGTGTGTGCTGGGAGGGAGTGGGAAGGGGAGAGGGGGGGGGGGGTGTGTTTTCGGGAATAACCACCATGGTCCTCTCTTATTCATTAAACTTAATCAATATAAATAGATTTTGTGTATAAATGA
This sequence comes from Chiridota heheva, assembly GCA_020152595.1. Lineage (NCBI taxonomy): Eukaryota > Metazoa > Echinodermata > Holothuroidea > Apodida > Chiridotidae > Chiridota > Chiridota heheva. The sequence goes on from JAIGNY010000395.1 coordinate 487,425, forward strand.
CTTTTCAAACAACCTATTGTCTGATTGGAACGATGTCTCTAATAAGCGAATACTTCATGATTTATTGTAACTCATGATACTCGTCGGAAAAGACTCAATGATGTCGCGATAGCATTTATACAAATTAATTGGCAGAAAAGCAGAAAAATGAAATTATTTGTCATAACTGGTAGATTCAATATGCTTGATGTACTCCAGTAACCTCTGAAATACCACCAAAAAAAAAGCTATTTGTGATTTCTCAGTGGTGTCTTGTAAAATTAATAACAATTAAAAGGCACTGATTGAGCAATGAAACTAGAATGAAATGTAGACTCTTACAAGCATCATTATTGAGCGACATATTGTGACAATATTTAATTACTCTTACTCTGAACTCAAATGTTGCATCTACGAAACGATCACTATTTTGTCTTGATGTCACTAGTCCTGAAATTTAGCATACTAGCAGACTAGTGAGGGAGATTTTATTCAAACTGTGATTATTTTAATCTTATCACTCCAAGCTAAAATCATAGACAAAAACGTTGGAATAGTTCAGCGTCGCGAAGAGCTTACTATTTAGAGTTGTCGGTTGTGATTCTTCCTCAATTTTAAACTCCCCACCTGTGCCCCCTTTCTAATGTTGAATTTGTTTGTGTTTTAGCCTAATTGAAAACATTAACAATGGTACAAAATGAATGGGGTAGAGAGAAAGGGGAGGAAAGAAGGGAGAGAGAGAGGAAGGGGGAGGTGTCAAGATATGACAGAGGGACACTGAGGATGTCAAAGAAATGATGAAAATATCCATGAAATATTGATGTCTAAAAATTAATGAATACGGATCAAAGTGCCACTACGAAAAGGTGTCATTATTTATGACGTATGGATGTTGAGTAATAAAGAATAGAAAGTATACTCATAACAGTAGTACACATTTCACGAAAAGTTCCAACGAGTATTTTTCCAATATTGTAGGTCTAGTTCGTCCCTAGATAAACATTGACAAATTTGTTAAAAGTCGTCAGAAAATACCCAGCGGGAAATTTCCTTCAAAGGACTGTTACTTCACAATTGGTAAATGGTATAAATAACATAGAAATTCTTTCAATGTATATGATTTTATTCTAATAAATCTATTTCCATTACTCGTACAGTAAGAAACAAAAGAAACTCGAAAATAGTCTAAACTTCAATGTAAAATATTCTGAATCTAAAATATAGAATAGAGTGTATATTACTGCTTTTAATTCAGAACGACGCAAGATTTTACTTGACGTAACTCATGATTCAAATGATGCAAATGTAATCGCTTAAACAAGAAACCTTATTTGAATCTTAGATATAGAATAGCGTATATATTAATGCTTTACAACCATATTAGGTTTTTAATTTGTTTACAGAACCCGGAAAGGCGAAATTTGTGATCATTAGAAGGTGTAACATATTTAGATTTTGTAAATTATATCAATAAAAATCGGTCAGAATCAAACGTAAGGCAGGTAACTTGCTAATGTGAAAATTGTTAATATACAGTAAAATTTTGTATTAATATACTGCAAAAAGTTCCCAACATGTATTTATTTACATATGTATAGTTACAAATGTTCTTTGCCATTTTACAAGTTATTCAGTGATTTCAGTAAATCAATCATCTGATCATAGGGCTGTATACAGAGTATTCAGACCTTTAGTTTGGTACATTTCTTATGTATTTCATTATTGTTGCTCAGGTCAAATCTCTTTAAGTAATTGTTATTTTTGCTTGATGAGCCACAGAGCTATCTATTGTGGCTCACTGTGCACTGTACATTAAGGATGAGCCATAATTGTTATCATCCAGGAGGAATGAGCAACGTGTAAGTTAAAATATTTTTGTATAAAAAGGCAGGACATTTCAGGTTAAGTTCATTAGTTTAGATCAAGCAGTCTTTGAGTTGAAGTAGTATTAGTCTGAGTATTGCCATAAGAACAGAGCAAGCAGTACAGCAACTTCAATCAGTGCAGTTATATTAGTCTTAGAGTAAAAACAGAGTATAAGCAGAGTGGTGAAAGATAGTTTAGAATATGAGAGCAATTGCAGAAATAAAGTGTATAAACTCAGCAGAGTTTTTTGTTTTCCCTTGATGTTGCCTATACAGTAGTAACAACAATACGGCTTCAAGTTACAATACTATCATCATTATCTTTAGTTGCCTCGGTGCTGTTTTCTTTGATGATTTGAAGAAGGGATAATTGATGAAAGCGATCAAATGGTTCAATCTGTTTGGCAGGACATACGGTTGATATGACATGCGGTTGGTAGGACATGCGGTTGGCATGGCATGCGGTTGACATGACATACAGTTGGCAGGACATGTAGTTGATAGGTTATGCGGTTGGCATAACATGCAGTTCGCAGGACATGCGGTTGACAAGACATACGGTTGACACGACGCACGGTTGACACGACATGCTGTTGACAGGATGTACGGCTAAAGGGCATTCGGTTGAAAGGACATTCGGTTGAAAAAACATTTGGTTGACAGAACGTACGGATTACAGGAAATACGCCTGACATGGCAGTATATTGCCAAGACAACAATAATGTCAGTAATTATTTAATTATTGTTATTCTCCACTAGCAAGCAGGACATACGGTTGAAAGGACATACGGTTTACAGGAAATACGTCTAACACGACATAATGTTGCGAAAAGAAATATAGAATCAGTAACTGCATAACTGTTGCTATTCTACACAAGCGAGTAGTACATACTTACAAGGCAAATTAATTCGAATAAAATGCTTGTTTATTTTGAATATCTAATACGGATGACATTTTATTGCTAAACTATTATACACTGGAAAATGAGAGGATTCATTTTGTGGACATGAAAACAAAATATATTTTGCAGAACTTAGAGACAACATATCTGTCAGCGAAGAAACTACATCAATAGAAAACGAATTTTAACTGATTATATACTTCACAAAGACTAACTAACTCATGATTGAATACTGACACCATACACTTACTTTTTAACACTTGTTGATATCTACCATGAAAATTTGGTTGCAAATCACATTATTATAAAATATAGACGTTAATAAAACACATAAAGACTTGTGAAAAGAATGTTCAAATGTGATGCCATCATTTAGAGCTGACATACCTAATTTATTCCTTAATGAAACTGTTGCAAATATACACATTGTCTGCAAAAGTGACGTAACAAGAGTTTTGGAACAAACATATTGCAGCCTCATCGCTCGGGCCCCACAAATCTCGGTTTTTGCTCGGCACATGTGGGGGTGTAGCAACCTCCCACCCACATGCTGCGTCACTGGTCTGCGATGAAAATTTGTCTCGGAAAGTTCATACTTGCTACTATTTGATGTCGCTCGTATGCAAATTTAAGTATGTTTATGGATCTTAAAATAAGAAAGCTAGAACCATCTGAAGTTTAAAAGAAATTATTCACGCAATGCCCTCTGACATTCTCCCTTGTTCTGTTCCAAGATCACCCCTGGTTTGTGACGTAGATTCTGCGCCACGATTGCTTTGCAGCCAGATACTGAGCTTTTTCAGTCCAAATACTTTACAGAAAGCTGCCTGAAAACGTTGGTACTTGAAAGCGTAAATGACAGGATTAACACTCATGTTTGATGAAGCCAACATGATCGTAAACTGGAATAATGGGGACCAAATGTCTACGTTCCCACCTAAATTGAAGTAAGCGTAAGCAGAAAAATTAGGCCCCCAGCAAATGGCGTAAGTTATTGATACAATCATCAGTGTCTTCATTACATTGCGGCGAGCTCTCTCTGAAAACCCGCTTGGTTTATTCCCGCGATTTCCTCCTGCAATTTGCTGTGTATTATCTGATTCTTGTGGATGAACACGTTTTCGTAGTTTTCTGGCAATGTTCAAATAAACAAACGTCATGATAGCTAGAGGTGCACACCACTGCGTTAGGAAAAATGATATTCCAAAAGCTTGGCGGAGTCCCATAGTCGGCCAAACATAGGCACATTCGCCATTAGAGAATGTTCTTGTCAAAAACGCAGGAAACTGATACATGTAGCCAAAGGCCCATGAAAATGTTATCAGCATTAATGGATAATACTTCTTTTGATTTCGGTACTTAACAGCGTGGCAAATTGCGTAATACCGATCCAAGGTGAGACATAAAAGGTTTATCGTTGAGACACGAATAGCACCCCAATACAAGTATCCCGAAATCCACACTTTACAAAAAATATCCGCGAAAACCGATGAGGAGGAAACGGTCACTGCTGCTCCATACTGGAAAAGCAGTAAAACAGATGAAAGAAAATCCACAAATGACTGGTTAGCAATGATATAGTTTGTAACATCATGCAAAGAGGGGGTTCTAAACACAACAACTAAAACCAAGCCATTCCCTAACATACCCATAAAACCAATGATGTAGAATACTACCGAACGGAAAAGATTCCCTGCAGAGGAAACAATTTCTGTCGAAGGTGTAGGAGCAGAATGTGTCCCTCCAGTGTGAAATACAGTCTGTGTTGCTAAAACGGACAAAAATGTCGTTTCGGGATTGCTGAACTCAGTACTTAAAAGAAAGGAATAGTTTGTTAATTCCATGTTCAAATGTTTCCACAATTTCAAAAACAATGATTCCGTCAATAAGTTGTTTCTTTGTATTAATGTATTAGGTACATTCAAGGAGTTGGTGTGGCATGAACTGCATATTAAGAAATTCTAATTTTGCTAAGCTATTATTAGAACTGAAATACAAGATTATCACATTGACCACTGGTTTGGTAAGGATCACAGTCTGAGGAAATATCTTGACATAATGCTGTATTCGCAAGAGTTGTCGAGTCTCTGAAGTCACATGAGTAACGTAATCTCCAGGGTTGAAATATGAGACACGTCCTGATCAATAGTTGCTCACCTTTAAACGTACGTAACCAACATTGGGGTTTCAGGAAAAGGTTTTATAAATTATCTTTTAAAAACTTCTATTTTCGGATTAATTCAACCAAAATTGGGCAAATGTGAAGATGACTTGCTTCACAGATTTCCAATCACGTCACATGAATTTCGTTTGAAAACGATACAGAAACCCACAGCTTTTAACTGTTAATTTCATGTCATCCGAGAAATCGAATAAAATCCACTTTCTAATCAGTCACCAATATACAGATATATGGCAACAATATAAATGTTTTGAAACAAATGACAATACGATCAAATAAATTTTCTACTCAGCGTTTTTCTAATTTTAATTATAATTGTAATTTTCCCTCCGATTGGATAAAATTGTGCATCCGTATGAGAATCAAATTTGATCGCTTCGGTGATTGGAAGTTGCAACTTTGCTTTAGAAAATCTCGGTCTTGAGAGAACTGGAACTTAATCAGATAAAGGATTATGAAAGTAAAACTTTTAAGTTTGCTTAAGTAAGTATTCAAATATAAGCTGGGCACATTTTGAGCTAGATCTGGTTTTTTCAGTTTTGTTTTTAATAGCATCTCTATTAAGATTTATGGCTAATCAAAGCTAGGTTAATGTTTGCCTCTTGCTAAATTGTTACTGTACGTAAATGTTAGGCAGAATTTGCTGCACCATTTCAAAAAGTTATAACAGACGTTTAAAAAGAAGACTTACAAAATAAAAATCCATGGTGGCCTGTTGATGTATCACAAATTCACGTGAAATATACAAATTGATGACTGAGATTTAAAAACGCTATAAAAATAGTTCAACGTCTAACCTATATTGTGGAAAGTGTTACAGCGTTGATGGTTTCTAATAGATTGAAAGCATTTTACGCAATGATGCCTCTGAACATGCAAAACGCTTTTACAATTGTTCTTGTCATATATGTTGCCTATTATATTGCACAATTACTTATGTGGACAGACTTTTGATACAAAAGCTTTTGTTCTTACACATGTTATCGAAATGGAATGCATAATGTCTGAATGTAGGCGTTGTTACATCTGAATTCGAAATTTGGCATATATATGTCAATGTTATATTTGTGGAAGGTTCTAATACTTGTGGTTAAAACCGATTCAAAATTGCACATTGAAAGGGACCAAAAGGACCAACAATTAATTCACAATTACCTAGATCTTCTTCTTAGGCCATGTCTTCTTCTTAGGTCATTTTTTTAGGCCATGTCTTCTTCTTAGACCATTCTTCTTAGGCCATGTCTTCTTCTTAGGCCATTCTTCTTAGACCATGTCCTCTTCTTAGGCCATTGTTCTAAGGCCAAGTCCTCTTCTTAGGCCATTCTTCTTAGGTCATGTTGATTCAATAGAGATATCAATTTTCCCATGCCATAAACCATCGAAGCCTATAACGGATTTTGATTTTTCGTTTTTTCTCCAAATGAGCCTTAAATTTACCGTCTGGAAAAGTAATATATGCATAAAATATAATTGCATGACTTAAGTCATTTTCGGTTTGAATCATTTTTTCACATCAACCCATGTAACACACTCATTTCTGCAATAGGCAGATGATAATTCCAAGTTAATTAAGTGTTTTTTTTATTGTAATGCGGAACACGCTAAAATGTTATCACGTGACCATTTGCAAGCCACTGGAGAAACCAAGAACACCAGTGAAAAACCTTTTCACAAATAATATCAGTGCGAGGTTGATGTTCTTTTCATGGCATATAAATTAAAAACTATACATTTGTATGCATTCATATAACAGAAAACAAACACTTGCACGCAAAAAAGTAAAATATATTTGTAGCCGTTAACATGCTAAAACTTATATTTTCAAATGATGTAGCCAAACCGCTTACCTAATGTACCGAGCAATAACAAGTTTTGCCAAGGTGTTTCATATGTACAGCCATCAAGGACATACACATAGGCAACACTTTCTTTCAGCGGCAATATATTGGTAAACTAACGCTTCCAGAAACTTTACTTTATCAGTCATTATGGACCCGCGTGCTTGCTTGAATGAATATTTTACGAAACACGCAATATCACTTTTCTGCAGGTGGAATCTGATTGACGAAAAACTCGTAGTTTTAAAAGATCACTCAGATCCTTTAAGGATGCTCAATGTAATGGAGGCCAAAATCAAGCAAAATTACCCCTAATTAACTATGCCTCATGTACCCTTTACCAGTCTGAGGATCTCCTAAAATTACGGAATGAAATATCTCCAAGAAGTAGGAGATAGGGGGTTGCCATTACGCGATAATACCCATAATTCCCCTGTGCTCTCCCATATACGTAGTGTGTGGGTCAAACTTAAAACGGTTGGGAAATTTGTCTAGGCTTCAGTACCACATGGGATACGAGTATTCGGTTACTTTAAGAGCAAATGAACATAAAATGTTTTGCTTCAAGAAATTTCACCTTTTAGACTTTGAGGAATTCGGCTAAAAAATTCCTGACCTGGACCTGAATTCTTCGATTACTTCCGGTCAAGTGACTAAAATTTTGAAGACCACTTACAAGGCCTCTTAACTTGAAACAAAAACAATGCCATTTCTCAAAGTAGAAGATTTCTTAATTTTCGGAGATCTTCCAGACTGTTTACTGAGTAGACGACCTTCAAGGGGTTGCAGAAAAACTTAGACACAATTAGAAGTACAAAAAAGAACATTTTTTAGTGTGATATTAAACTATTTAAAAAAAACAAAAAAACAGGAGAACTACTAATGTCGATTTCGAGTAATTTTCTTACTCAAATGTTGTCATATCATTTTGAAATAGACATATCACCCAGAAATTGAGGTATGCTAGATTTCGGAGTGGTACGTATTAACGTACTTGAGACAAAAACAATTTTATCCCCTCAAAGTAAAAGATCTCCTAATTTTAGGAAATCCCCTAGACTGTTTACTGAGTGGACGACCTTCAAAGGGTTGTAGAGAAGCTTAGACACAATTAGAAATACAAAAAGGAGCATTTCTTAACAGTAAAATTCAATGTCATAATTCTGGCCAGGCATCATATGTTAAAGTTAAATCTATACTCGAGCCATGAAGGTCCGCGATGCCGGTGTTTATCCCCAGTCTCCTTGGTGTAAGCGGATGTGGAGTAGTTGACCCCCGGTAGGAAGCCAGTCCGTCGTATGTTAATTCCTCCGCAATGATGATACACATTTACAGCTGATTGATTAAACTGGAGCAAGCAGAGTGTCTTGCTCAAGAACACAACGCAGTGCTCGTGACGGGAGTCGAACCCGATACCTGCGGCTTGACCACTGAGTCACCTCTATTGCATCATATACGTTCAATAAAGAACATATTCTGATGCAGTACGGCATCACTTGAGTGACATGAATCTTCCCTTTTACCATGTGTTGTAGTTTGGGCAATAACGAGTTGGGCCTCTCTGGAGACAAGAGCTTGAGACATGGTGAAGCATAATATACGTAGCCTATCTTGCTTTGTGAAAAGTAGTTGTCATTTTTTGATGAACTGTCTCAGTTTTTCTCTAGATTAGGTTCAGTCAAACACACGAGAGCTTATTTCCTATCAAGCCAATACAGGCGTTAATTTTGATGAATATACCATGTATATGCAATGTATTTGTTGATCATTATTTAAATTATGCCAGAAGCAAAATCTTGCCAGAAACTGAACAAATTGCAAGGCTAACATGCAAATATATGACTTTCGTTTTGTTTTTATCGTGCTATATCATTTATATTCCAATCTTTTTCAAAAGCAAAACAAAGTTGATTAAGCAATTCATTAATGAAGCAAGATTTTTATTTTGAGTTATCCTCAGACTGTCAGATGATGTTATTGTAATTCATCAAAATGAATTTTTGAGTGAAATCAATCTCCACCTGCTTATAAGAGTAGGGTAAAGTCCTGGACTTTTGGTGTAATACTACATACACCAAAATTTGGAGCTTCGTATTCATTAAGATCCATAAGATTTTAACTATAGTGATAATGTTAAGTCAATGGGGATTTTTTAATGAGAACGCGGGGGCGTATTTTTAAAAACATAAACCGATATCAAATGAACATTCATCAGATTTGACCGCAGACTTTTCAATTTCATCGTGGACTTCGCGATAAAATAACCAAAGACTTCCGTTTACAGGTTGTTAACCTTTTGAACAGCCCGCTCAACACATGATTCTGTGTTTGCTTAGTCATCGCTTATACCGTGTACATGCATCATACGTTACATTACACAAATACTACCGTTCCCTTAGTAAAAATCCCATTGATATAACCTTATCACAAGTTAAAATGGCGGCCTCCATGGATCTTAATAAATGCAACTTTCGTGAAGAAAGTTGGTAAACAGTTGTAATATCGTCGTTAGTATATTAGAGTAAGTTATACAAACCAATTAGGTTTATTATCTAATCCGAACGTTGCTACAGTATAATGTATCACTCTTACTTTTAACGTGGAACTCAACGTTACATGCTGTAAGAAAAAAAGCTACAGCTATTGAAACTAGCGTTGATTCCCTTATAGTAAGGCTACAACTGTAAATTTAAAGCGACTAATATTAAAAGTAACTTTTTATCAGGGGCACATTTATTACCTTTTGGCGTTGCGTAGTTGGACAACTTCATGTGATGATGCTATATTACGGAACACCTTTGAGGAGAAATGGGTCAAATTAATTATTTAATCAGTAAATGGCATTTTCAAATGCTTCATACAATTACTACTTAGATATTGTTAAAGTACCTCTCAACTGCTTCTAAAATAGAAAGAGCAGCAACCCTTTTGTTGTAGCTTGGGAATTAAATTTTATTTTCAAGACCATTACAATATGAGAGGAGGGAGAAATTATTTTTATCTCTAACCATTAACTGACCAGAAATCAATTTGGGAGCATACAATCTTGTCGCCACTGAAAAGGGTTTATACTTCAAATATGAAACAGAATAAATCTTGTGTGTGATCGTCACATTATTTGATCATACCAATGCATTTTTACTAGCCTATATACAAATCTCTCTTATTCCTCAGTACAACATTACGATTCCTTCAATACCTGAGACTAGTTCAGAAATTAGTCAGATTCTCCTTTGAAATTCTACAAATGTGAGAAATCATATTTCTACAAATGTGACATTATGCCTGTTCTATAGTGCAAAAGTTCACCAAAAAAAACTTGTATGAAAATTATATTTGCTGCGAAGAACGTTGTCTCAAGAAGCTTTCTTCCCCTCGAAAGACCTTTATTCAGTTTGCGGTACTATATTTATTGCTCTATATAGAAAAGTAGTTTTTGAAAATGCGATATATTTTTCCTACAAATAATTATGAGATTATTGTTTCCAATGTTTACCATTATAAAATCATGAGATTATTGTATCAAACGATTACCATTTTAATCATGTAATCTTGTCGAAAATGAATTCGTCCATGGCTAAAAGTGCCTCCAGTAATTGTTTATTGGAAATAATTTATTTCTCAAGATACTATTATATATGTTTCTGAACTTTAGTTCACATTTTTGAAAACGAGACTGTTGTGACCTCAAATAGAGCAAGAATACAGAAAAAAAAAGTAAACTCACACGTCACTTGATTGCCTAGAAGAAGCGGATGATACAATCCAGAGAAGAGAGAAATCACAACGAATGAAAATAGGGGGACTACTCAACTGCACTATCTATCGCTTAGCAGTATTTATAATTTTGTTATGAGATCACTTGAAAGAGAATACAAATAATATGCGCAAAATTTGATTTTGCATTTTCTGGTTTTATTTATTCAAGTTCATTAATTTATTTGAAATCAACATAAATTTGGTCTTCCTTCATAATCGGAAGTGAAGAATTAAAAAGTCAATAATAGAAATATAATAAGTATATGATAATGATGTATAAAGAAGTAAGATAGGCTGTTGAATTTCAAACAGAGAAAAAGGCATCACATTGAGCACCACTTATAATTCTCTTGCAAGGTTTTGAATAGCAAATATCTTATTTGTATGATCCCCATGTATCATCATCAGCCCATACATTATTGCACAAATTTAAAATTAGCAGTAAAAAAATATAGCATGGGTAAATGATTGATGTCATTTGATCGGTGTCAACATATTATACGTGATCATGAAAAAGTCAATCCTAACCCCTATACAAATGGATTCTTCTAGGCACTCTATTTCAGTATTGTTTATCTAAATTAATAGTTCAACCAATTATCTGATTATGCTATGCTTTTCATTACTAATAAATAACATACTTCTTGTTATCTTAAAACCGTAAAGTGAGGGCCATTTTTAGGGGACCCCTAAAAAATCAAATGCTTATCTAGCACGCAAGGGTATAGCAATTTTCTGGGTAATGGGAATATTCTAGGGTTCTTTGCCCTCGCGTCGCCGGTAGACCATGGAGGCATGGAGTTTATTGATCTGTTGTGGATAATATATCTGTGAAATTCGCAAAAACCAGCACCCTCACGATCGTCCTCACATTTCGGTCTAGTGCTCCTTTAACATTAAAGGCTACGTTACTCATTTGAATTCATTTACTTATCTCCTCTTTGATATCATTAACGCTATCGCTACAAACGGAGTAGTATTGTCTGCATAAATGTCAATTGTACCTTGCTTAATAACTTTAAGGAGATAATTAGTATCAACAATGATAAATTAGAGCGGTCATGTGATCGTGCCTTGTGGAGCACCAATATTGGCATCACCGACTTTCATAGAAGTCACGTGATTAACCTGATGAAATGGCAAGTACTCTTTTCACTACAAAATTTTCATAAACAACCTGCGAATAAACTTCTACACTAAGTCTTTTATTGGCAGAGTATGATAACATCCATGGTTATTAATTTGACTCCCATTATAAAAAACAATTTCAGAAAATCAATCAAAGCATTCACTTTTACTTCATTTGCTTCGAACGTATTGTTGTCGCCACTTCAAGTTGACGGAAGAGATTTTAAACCTATTCTTTTTTTTCGTTATGCAGCATGATTTTTATCTCATCACCCACATATACACATATGTAGGGATGAGATGTTGTAATCACTTTGCTGTAAAGGCAAATAATTGCCTGTACCTCCTACACTACATGACCACCCCCTTAATATTAGGGGGGCTAATAGGGTGTGATGGATTTATTCCTGAAACGGGACAAAATTTGGTAATTTTTGAGTCTGTCCGTGTGTTTTGTGTGTGTGTGTGTGTGTGTGTGTGTGTGTGTGCGTATGCAACAATTAATTTTGTATCGCTTATAACTCAATAAATGTAATACACACATAAACCAAAATTGGTGGACGGGTACCCCTGGCCCAACACTTTTGTCTCCAAGGTCACAGGTCAAATGGTACAAGTTTTTGTGATGGCTGTTTTTTTTAAGGAATTACTTGGAATTTTAACAAATTGCAAAGGTGGGTAGGGTTTAACATTCTTAAAAAACTAAAAAAAATATTGAAGGTCAAAAGATCAAAGGTCAAATAAGTGCTTTTTATGCAAACAATTTCGGATTCTTAAGCTAAAAAAATACAAGACCTATACCAACCCTATGTTGTACCATGACACCTTGGTACATGAATTTGTGTCCCGTATAGACTAAGTCAAAGAGCTATTGACCTTTTCCCCTATAGTTAGGAAATGTTACGTGTGACGTGAGCATGAATAGTGTCATACAGTAGGGATAAAGATACATTATTTTAGTTATTTCAGATTAAGATAAGTTATTTCAGTGATTAGGGTCAAGTGTCAGAGGTCAATTAAGCGATTTCAGCGGGTAATTATGTACTAATTTGTACATTTTTGCGCACGCCATTTTAACTCAAAAGTACAAGACCTATGCCAACCCTATGTTGTACCATGATACCTTGGTACATAAATTTGTGTCCCCGTAGACTCTGGGGTCAAAAAGGTCAAATGTCTGTTTGTACTCCCATGGGCAGTACAACCCATCAACATGCCAAAAGAAAGATAGCCAAGCCTGTCTCAACATCTGCTTGTACTCGAGCTCGCATGGGCAGTGCAATCCCCAAAAAGTCACAGAGCTATAGTGACCTTGTTAGCTATTTCCCCCACTATGCTGTATGCTACAGATGATGATATCAGCAACTACGTGGATTGCTTTCTTGTATTTTCTTTGTGTTTATATTAATGGATGCGAATCGATGTGAACAACAGATAAGTTCAAGTGAGCAGTGGCGTAGCGAGGATTTTTATATGGAGAGGGGTGGGGGGTTGGATTGAATTAAACCGACACGATATTTAGTGGTGTATTTGAGGTGAAACCAAAGGTGTCACTTCAAGCGCAAAGCGTTCCACTTGTCGGTGTCGGGTTTAGGGGTTCGCTTAAGGGCTCCTGGTGGGGTCGACGGGCGAAGTCCCGGTAGGGATCCAGGGGGCGAAGTCCCCGAAAGCTCTCGCAAAATTGGCATTTTAAGGGCAAAAACGTATGTCACAACGCATAGTATGAAGGTGTATTATACAAGTCAAAATTCATATCAAAGAGAGCTATATACATTATGTACAAAACACAAAATCATGAAAACACGTAATGTTGAAATATAATGTTTTATTGTTTACGTTTGTACATGGTTAGGCTGATCGTCACTTTTGGAAAAATATGGGTTGTCTAAAAGAACGGTTTTCAATAATTTACTACAAACTTGTGTAAATGTTGTCAAACTTTTAAAATAAGCCTCTTCTGTATCACGTGCACTCCGACACACACTTTCTCCTCTGTCCCAACCCCCTCTCGCCCAACCCCCGCTCTCCCAACCCTCTCTCTCCCTCCCCACCCCCTCTCTCATTCTCTCTCGCCTCCCCCTCTGGCATGTATGTGAGTATATTCCAGCTAAACAGTCATGACTATCTTTAAAGGTTAGAAACTTAATGACATTATCCATAAAACTCTTCTTTACTTGCAGCAAAATATTATACACAGCATGCGATAAAAATGACCAAGACCCAAACAAGATCATTATCAAAAATGCGTTTGCAATTAGAATTTTGGATATGAAAATAAAACTGGGACTGAAATATGAGAACGAACATCAATAAGATGTTTTAAGGAAGGTACTAATCTATACTGGTATCGAAAGTGGGGTGTCTAAATGTTGTAGGTGAAAGAAGAGAGCAGCCTAGGCACTCCAATTATCCTTTTCCCCATTATGGGCAAAATTTTGAGATATCATAAACCTTTAAAAAAATGGAGGAGGGGGGGATTTTCTACATCTTCATTAGTTGGAAAGTTTTCCTCTTTTTTCTTTCCAGATCTCCTTTGGAATATAATTGGGTTATTCCTCTCCGTTTGAAAGTCTAGGTACGCCCTAGCTATCTAAAACAATACAACTAAACTGTATTATTGCGTTCATGCTTAAACATACAGTTCTATTTAATGTCAATTATGAAAAATAAACGAGTTTCACAGTTTCAGAGTTTTACCTGTAAATACTTAATTACGTATACTCTCCTAATGATATGACAATAAATGCATTTTCCCTAAAGAATGATACAGGTTTTTGTAAGAATTGATCTGTTGGTACGTCAAGAAAACTTATGAAATGATTATTGCCCTAGGAAACAAATGAGGATTGTATCTTAATTTCTGATCATGCATACAAATTAACTGTCAGTGTTTCCAGGGATGTATGTTTTAAGAATACGGTGACATCAGAGCCACTTTTAGATAAGGTGAACAAATCCTTTTAAGCGCTTGTAAAATTATTAGAATATTACAGCATAACCAATACATCTTTGCGTAACATGTTTCTGAAAACAAAGTGTGGTGGCAATATTGATGTCTGATCAATATTCAAAAATTGAAAGTACAAATCTTGATATTATTTTGCCATCACGACAACCTTACTTCATGATTTTAGATAAAATATATATAGTTCGTAGTATCTTTGCATTTCGGCCACGTTTTCGGGTCAAACTAGGAAAATTACCCACACAAATGTAAATCATAATTAGAACCTAAATATTCCATGCAATAAAACATGAATCCAACAAGTTATTTGAAACTATTACGTTTCGGTAAAACAAAGTCACATCTGTCCATCATTCAATTACGAAATGCAATTACCAAATTATTAGTGAAATTAATATATCCAATATTTTAATCCATATTAATAAAAAACTGGTTCGATAGTGCTGGAAATATTCTTTGAGACACTTTCCCTACATAGTTTAATTCGGAATACATTTAAGGAATACATCCGCCATTAAATCTTATCTTAATCTGGGCCATGAAAACCATTTAGTGTATACATATGTTGTTGACTGCCAGGTTGAGGAACAATATCAGTTGGCGATGTGTTTGTTCCGCTCTTAAGAGCAGTAGCATTAATCCATGACAAAGCAGGTGAGACCATATTTAAAGTGTATAGTACTCTTCAATACATCCTCCTAAAAGAAAATAATTCGAAATCATTGCGATGAATATGAAAACAGATACAGGGGAATGTGGATTGCCTTCCATTCAAGGGTGGAGAGTTTATTCTCAAACTAGAAATGAGAAAAACTCCAGGCTTGGGAGATAACAATTAAGTTAGCAAAAAGTGTTTTTTCTATAACCTTTTTAAAAATGAGAGTGCAGAGAAGTTTACCAACCACTAACCATGAAATATATCATAAGTATATAACTTAGCGCAACAAGTCTAAACATTATTTTTTTTCGCGGTCTGTTTTTAAATTGATGACTTTAAAAAAAAAGAAAAAAGAACAAGTCATGCTTATTTCAAGCTTACGTTATGTTTACGTTACGATGACGTCATAATTCCCGGCTTCAAGAATGACTTCCAAACTTATCAATATCTATTATAGACCTTATGTCAAAGATCAGATCACCCTATGAATATTCATATTGTTCTGCGTCGTTATTTTAATCGCGGCTATAGTGATAAACAATCTACGCTCGGCTAGCAATTCTCTTACATCCCTCCACTATGGGTTACCATTTTGTGTCCCTGTCTCGGGAATATCTAATTAAATACAAGCGAATGTCTGAAAAAGCTAGCATCGAGGTACTACGGCTTCATCAGTCATACATCTAAAAAGTAAGGAAGCTAAGTGTTTTGCGCTACTGCAAATGCACCATTGAGGTGATGAATTTTAAGAAACAAATTTATCTCATTAAGAAGTTCCGCTAAAAACACAACGTTTTATTCAAACATTTTAAAGGCAACGGAAAGATAGCTTATCATCAAAGAAGACACGTCCTTATTTTAAATGCCAGCACCATAATGAAGTACAAAGATAATTTCACGCTAAATGAATATTTTTGGTAATGGAATACGGACATTAAAGCTGTAAAAACATAACTTTATGTCATAATCTCATTCATTTCAAGTATGAAACAACAACGTTTCTTTGTTCTAAAGATATATTTGAGATTTGTTATTTGTTTTCATTTTTGTCTTATTTGTGCGTATTGAGCTCTTGAGTGAAAGAACAAAAACTCGAATTGAAAGAGCAAAAATCTTTCCAGCATCCGCAGAATGCACGAATGAGAAAAAAGCGGATACAATTTGGTTAAGAATAGATAATGAGTAGATGTATACAGACAGAATTAGAACTTCAAAAATGTAAAACACCTTTAGTTAAAATATTTAAAGATATAACTATGCTTATGATATATACAAATAGAATAAAGACTAAATGTGAAACGATACAATTATTGGTGAACATTTACTGGTTAAAAAGTAAGCCTGAATCTGTGTAATCTACATATACAAATATAGACAATTAAATAACGCATAAACGCATTTTCAATGATTGCAAAGATTGCCCGACAGAACATGTACATATATGGAAAAGCAACCTATCTGAAAGCTTTGCAACCGTGGAATATCATTTTGTTGAATAGACATTTTCGAATTTGAATCTGCAATTTCCAGAAAAATAATTTCAATAATGTCACATGGCCGAGATTCACGTGTCCATAATGGACCAATCGTATACTAGGGGAATCTTATTGACCTGCCAAATACTGGGTGAGTCTTGGACGTCTGCACAATTCTCGCACGGTATGGGACCAAGCGTATTTAAAAAATATATATTTTTAACGCGCATATACGTGCGTTATGCATGAAGGTATTACGCGCGCGTATTGCTGCTTACAATTTTTGCTCAAAACTACACCTGACTGGCTCGGAACAACGGTAAAATTCTCCCAGTAGCTGATTGGTCGAAGTGCTGAAGAAATCACTTTCGGATAAACTTGATTTGAAAAGGTCTATAGGCTAAGAGATGGTCCATGCAATATAAATTACCCATGCACTTTTCGAACCAAAGGTACCTATAACCCATTTAAAGTGTTCCATATGCTCTAACTGTTAATGGAATACCTAGTGTTTCAGTCAGTTTTTGGTAATTTCGCATGCATATTCATTAGTAGGCGAGCAAGCAAAGATAATACAGGAACCCATACAATGTTGACCTCATGCGCGTCGGGCGTAGCTAAATATGTTTTCTAAAGATGTTGTTATAACACATTGTGATGTTGTGATGAAATCATATTTGGGATATTGATGGATATTGATGCATTGCTTTCTGTAGACTATCCCTATTTATTTTGGTAATGATGTCATAAAAATTGATCTGTAAGACGGGATTAGTGTAAATTAATGTAACTGTTGATACATTCCCAACCAGATATGTGAATTATGTTCAAACTTTGTCACCAAAATTATGGTTTCTTGTCTTTTATGATCAAGGCTTGTATTTCTATATATACCAAAAAAATCTTACCTATTCCACCAGTCCTGCAAAAAACAAATTTACCAAGTTATAACTGTCATTGTTTAGGTTAGTACAATAAAACCCATGAAATGAACTTGTCAATGGCTAACTTGTTCATGAAAATGACCAAACACCATATGCTGCACGTACCGTACCTTGGTACGACATTTATTCTTCGAAGTAATTGTTTGTACTTGTATTGATCTATTTGTTGGCATCAGCACCTCAATGCATACTTGCATTCTGGTTATCCAGTATTTTCGGTTTTGATAATGGTACAAAAACTGTGATAATCCAGAAAAATAATTTGTTCTTCTTGTTGTATAGCTAAAAACTTGTTCTTGCACTTACTCAGGCTCCACATTGATTGCGGTATACAGGAAAGTTTGAGTCCCTTAAGAGAACCAGAAAATTAAAGTTTTTGAGGTTCCGACCCGGAATATGGATTTTGAATTTGAACTATTGTATAATAAATGTTATAACACAATGGGCCCAACGTTACAATGATAACCAAATAACTTCACAATTAATTACTTTGAACCATTTTCATCCCATTAACATGTAAACACTTGCTAACAAAATAATTATTTTAATTATGAAACCCAACAGAAAAGCGGTTGTTAAAATATGAACATGTTAAGATTTTAACTTTAAGCCCTGTCTACTCATTAATATGCATGGCATCGCCGCCAAAAACAATAGAGCTTATCTGCGGTCCATGGGCAATCTGTACCGCATATGACCAAAATCCCACGTATCGTTCTTGAGAAACTGTGTTTACAAGTTCTCTTCAATAACTTCATGTTAAGCCCACCCACTATGCATATTTATGAAATTCAACATTTTAGAACACGTAGACACTGACTTAACAACGTAGTTACATCAAATATAAAAAAACAGATATGCGATTGCTAGATTTTAACATTAAGCCCCGCCTACTCATTAACATGGATGACATCATCACGAAAAACAATAGGAAACATCTGCGGACCATGGGCTATCTGTGTACCGCATATGAACTGAATATCCCTCGTAGTTCTTGAGATACTGTGTTTATAAGCACTTTGCAACAAATTCATGTTAAGCCTCGCCCACTATGCATATTAATGAAGTTCAACACTTTGTACCAGGAACATGTTGACAGCAGCTAACAACATAATTACACTACATGCAAAACAAAACAGATATGCGGTTGTTAAAATATGAGCATTTTAAGATTTTAACATTAAGCCCATCTAATCATTAATATGCACGACATCAACACCAAAAGCAATTGGGTACATCTACGGACCATGGGCTATGACATGAATCCTGTGTACCATTATTGTGCTTACGAGTTAGTGTCACACACATACACCCCCCCCATACACCCCCCCCCCCCCACACACACACACGCATATACCCACGCGCCATCATGACCGCATAGGTTCCTGATGCAGATCGCATAGGAGACAAACATGCGTTCACATTCAATCAGACTAAGAGCAGTAAGCATTCCGTCTGATGAATTATTCATTTGACCACACTTAAGTTAAAGGGAGAACGATTCAGGGTTTTTTAGTTGCTCTATGGTAACGAAGCTTTGACCTGTGTTTTCTTAAAAGTTGCAGCGAGCGCATACATGTGATCACACGGCTCAACGTGGTATAGTTCTTTTGAGTGCAGGTGTTTGAATAAAAACAAGCAATTGTGTTCATGCACGTTTGTGCGGCTTCCTATTGACGCACAACTTCTTATTGTCACACACTAGGTGTTATCTATTGTCACAACGCTTATTATTGTCACACACAAGGTGTTCCTTATTGTCACACTGCTTCTTAATGTCGCACACTAGGTACTTCTTATTGTCACACATGTGCGACTATAGGAAGCATCTAATGTGTGACAATAAGAAGCAGTGCGACATTAAGAAGTTGTAGACGACGCAAGAAGCTTTCTGCCAGTACCAGATTTGTATGGGCCCTGTGGCGATTAGTGACAGTATTTTGAAGTTGAAAATGACCACCATTACAGAGATTAGCATTAAATTTGATGTGGATTTTGATCGCATTCAAGAGTAACTTAGTGTGGTAGCTTGGATAAGATTGATTATTTTGCATCCATCTTATTTATTACCCTGACCTAGCCTAGGGTCTAGTAGTACTAGCCGTCATTTGATTTGTTAGGCAGCTTTGAATCAAAATGATTGTTCACCATTATTATTATTATAAACTTATATAGCGCAATACAGACATTATAGATACAACGTAACGAATGCGCTTCACATGACATACAAATTAAATTCTAAAAGACAAAATGATGATAAAAATGGCTATGGCTAGTAAAATATAAAAATACTTAAGATATCAAAAAGTTCAAAATGTTCAAAATGTTAAAATTCGTACGCTGGAAATTGATGAGAAGTATAAAAATAATCAAAATAAATAATCAGAAACAGTATATGTACAATTAATTTGAAACAAGATAACATTTTAAATGATTATAGAATAAATTCTCTAGTAAAAAGATGCGTCTTAAGACATTTCTTAAAAGATTCAAACTTACCGCTGCTCCTAACATTGAAAGGGAGATTATTCCATAATTTGGGGCCATACACACTGAAAGACCTATCGGCAAACGTTTTTTTCGACGTAAAGGGAATTTCTAGGAAAATACCATTGTTACGGGATCGCAATATAGGACGTTTCGATAAAATAGGTTTTATTAAGTCTATAAGATATTGTGGTGCGGTATTATTCAAACATTTAAAAATAAGTGAAGCAATTTTAAAATCAATGCGAGCCCGAATGGGTAACCAATGTAAATCTTTGAGGGTTTGTGTGGAACTATCTCTATAGTCCCTTCCGAGAATAAATTTTGCAGCAATGTTTTGTATTCGTTGAAGCTTATTTAATTCACAAATAGGTAAACCGATTAAAATAGCATTAGCATAATCTAAATGAGATATAACAAGACATTGCACAAGTGTTTTACATACATCAATGGTGAGAGAGTAGCGAATTTGTTTGAGTCTTTGAATGTTTAACATAGCAATTTGGCATTTTTTTGTAACATGAGATCTAAGAGACAATGTTTCATCAAGCAGGGCACCCAAATATCTAATGGTATGTGATTTGTTCACATTAGTACCAACTACATTAATATCATTTGTGCTACATTTTCTTAATTGCTTATCATGACCAAATAAATTAAATTATGTCTTTGCATCATTCATTTTCAGTCGATTAGAGTCCATCCAATGTTCAATGTTAATCATGCAGTCCTCAATATCAGTTTTACATTTAATTTCAGAGTTACGATTATTACTATAAAAAGATCCCCTAATTGCATGGTCATCGGCATAGCCATAGAGTGTTAAATCATGTGAAATCAATTCCTGCATGGTACTGGCATAAACTAGATATAAAAAGGGGCCTAGGCATGATCCTTGTGGCACAGAAAAATCCAAAAACCGAGTAGTTAAGAACATATTTTCAATAGTGACTCTAAAGCATCGTGACTTCAAATAGGACTGAAACCAGAGAAGAGCGGTGCCTTCTATATCAAATTTAACATTTAAAACTTTGAGCAATATTTCATGGTCTACCGTGTCAAATGCGGCACTTAGGTCTATACAAGACAACGCAGAGACCTCTTGCCTTTCCATAGACCAAAGTAGATCGTTCATTAATTTGGTCAAAGCCGTTTCGCAACTGTAATTGGTACGGTATGCGGACTGGTAATCTGGCATCA
The DNA here is from genome assembly GCA_020152595.1 of Chiridota heheva. Lineage (NCBI taxonomy): Eukaryota > Metazoa > Echinodermata > Holothuroidea > Apodida > Chiridotidae > Chiridota > Chiridota heheva. The sequence goes on from JAIGNY010000395.1 coordinate 508,807, forward strand.
AGTGATGTTTTTCACAATGGAAATTAAGATGCATCAGGGCAGCCTTCTCCACCAACTTTGAAATGAAACATAAATTGCTTACAGGTCTATAGTTTATAAGTTGGGTGTCTAAATTAGCCTTCTTAAGAAGCGGACGAATAGTGGTAATTTTCCATTTTTCAGCAAATACGCCAGATTTCAAAGATGTGTTGACGAGCTGACTTAAAACTGGAAGAATTGTATCCAAGTCATGCTTTATAAATGTAGTTGGGATAATGTCTCTTTCACATGATTTTGTAGGCATAGAACTTATTATTTTCTTCAAGTCCTCATCTGATAATGCATCAAATTGAGTCAATGATGGAATGCTTTTAGTCGTGACCGGTGTATATTTAGGACTACTTGTGAGGTCATCTCTGATGTTAGTTATATTGTTAATAAAATAATCAGCAAACTCGTCGGATAATTCTTGACCATTATTATGTAGGGGTAAGGGATTCTGATCCTTTGTACCTGTTAGCTCTGCCACAAGCTTAAGCAGTTACCTTGAGTCATTTCCACACTCAGACACCTTACTAGTAATTGAATCTCTCTTAGATCGAGTTAGCAGTTTCTTATATTTATATCTTTCATATTTTAGTGTCCTCCAATTATCCCGATTCTTGTGTGATTTCCATATACGTTCACATTTCCTAAACACCTTCTTTTGTTCCTTTATATCATCTGTATACCACGGTTTTGTTGCTCTTTGTGTAACGACTTTTTCTATCATTGGGGCATGTAAGTCCATTGCTATACTTGCTTCTTCCTCGAAGAGATCAACTAACTCATTTATGTTGGAATCAGAAGATACAATTTTGTTTAAGTCCATCTTCTTCATTAAATCTCTCACATTAACACCTTTTAATTTTCTGTATTTGATTTTAGAACGCTTTACATTTCCTTTGTTTAAAGATATTGCACAATATATTGCACAATGGTCTGACAAGTAGGGTCCCTGTACGCACTGTATTATATTCAATTTACTTAAAGTTTCAGTGAACAGCAAATTAATAGTGTTCCCCTTATTATGAGTCACAAAATGTACATGTTGTTCGAGTCCCAAAGAATCCATTGTATCTGTGAATTTCTTGACATCATTATTATTAACGTCATTAATTCGAATGTTAAAGTCACCAGTGATAAGATAATTATGAAGGCGTAATATTTCATCCATCAAAAACTGCGAAAATTCATCAATGAAAACTGAGTTGCTTGGGTTTTTATCTGATGGAGGTGGGTGATAAATACCAATTATGTTCAAGTTGTCTATATTGTTAAGTTTTGCATGCCAAATTCCAAATTCAAAAGATTTCAATGTGCCACTCTTCAATTGTTTAACATTGTAGTTATCTCTGTAAACACAAGCTAAACCTCCTCCAGGGCGAGCATTTCTATTTGAATTTAGGATAGTAAATCCATTGGAGTTTAAATCACACGCATCAATCCAGGCTTTGTCGTTGCTACTCAGCCAGGTCTCACTTATTATGCAAAAGTATACGTCTTCATGTTGAAGGTATGCCTTGATTACAATATCTTTGTTCTTTATGGACTGGGCATTAAGAGAAATAACCTTAATCTTGTGTTGATGTTGCTTTGGCTCGCATTCCAACGGAACTCGAATTAGATTATGGCAGCTTATTTCCTTTTGTGTTTGGTTCTCAAGTTTCTGCTTATGTCTCCGTGTAGCGCCTCCACGTTTGCCTCTTCTTCTACTTTTGTTGATTTTGAAATGCCTTATCCTATTGTATACTTCGGGATCTAGGTATGCAGAGTATTGTTATGTTGATTTAAGTCCCTTATCTCAAAGAGCTTTTCTTTTGTGTAAGTGAACCATTTGTCTTCACTGGCCGGCTCAACCCTGCTCTCTGGTTGAATAACTCCATAGCAAGTATCAGTTTCGCGAGAAGTATCCAGTTGAACGTTGGTAAGATTCACAAAACACATGTTTTTCACGAAAATGGATGATAACATAAAAATCCAAAGTACCATAAGCATATTTGAAATGTATTGTAATAGTGATTGAAGACCATTGATTTTGTTATCAATATTTAAGTTGAAGTGTAAGCAAGGTTTGTTGTGAAAATGAAAATAGTGTGTCCATAGTTAAAATTCAACCATGGATTTATGTTCTATATTTACAGGATAATATTAACAATCAGGTTATTTTCAATGTCAACCTTCTTGCGTCGTCTGATGAAGTATCGATAAATTTAGCCTAAGTCTGAAGGAATCCGATCAGGGAATTCCTTTTAAATTTGTGTATGGACTTTATTCGACTATTTTCATTTTGTCAATTTCTAGTCACTACATCTTCAACACGGGGAACATATAAATTCACTTCATTTTCTTCAAATGAAAGACAAAATTACCGACTGCAAATTTGGTGAATCGGTTAGCTAAGGCGAGAGTGTGGCGCACGTCTGATTTAAACATGGAATCTAACAGTTTTTGTTATTTACAAAACCGTGTCATATTTCTTTCATTTCATCAAATTTGATTGAACTGTTACTTTTCATCAATGTACTAGATTGCTTCTATTCTTGTACGGTATTTTTTCATAATTAGATTAGAAAAGCAATATGGGCATGTCGAAACTACTTTTTTGTTTACATGCTGGAATCTGATAATAAGAAATATACTCTTCACCTAACTGCCATCATTTCAGTCTCCATCTCAGACACTTCTTTCCTCCCTAACGCCCCCATCCCAACCCCCTAACTGCCATAATTTCCCTTACAATCTAAAATGCGCAGAACAATGTAGTGGTCAAGAATATACAGCACTCACATTCTAAAAAAAATGGGTTGCAAACAAGTTTTTTTTTTTTCCGAAATAAAGAATAAAGCACATATTTCCCATCTACTTAAGATCCTAAAGAAATGAATGCCTTTAATGTACTGTCTTGAATTCTCAAAACAATTGAATGTCTGTTTTTCTTTTCGAAAAATATCATAACTTCCCTACATAAAATCATTGCCATTGACATTTACGATATTTTCACTCAATGAAATTTCTCAGACTGTCTGAAAAAATATGTGGCAAACACAGGCATTTTTGTTGAACATTTGGGCTTTTTTAAAGTACCTGTATGTGGATAGTGTTTTACTTTATTATGAAAGTTTGGGTCCGTCAATAGGAAGGAGGCAAGGTGAGATTTTGACACCTGGAAGTTGAAATGAAGCTGAATTATTACCAACGTTTTACCATGAAAATCGAGTAAAGATGAGACTTTCTATAATTTGGGGTAAAACGTTTGACATTTTCATCTTAAAAAGAATTTCCTTTTCAATTTGTGTATAGACTTTATCCGACTATTTACTCTTTTTCAATTTCTAGTCCCTACATCTTCAACACGGGAAACGTATAAATTCGCTTTACATTTTTCAAATAGAGACAAAATCACCGACTACAAATTTGGTGAGTCGGTTAAGCTAAGGCGAGAGTGTGGCGCACGTCTGATTTAAACATGAAATCTTAACATTGTTGTTATTTACAAAAGCGTGTTAAATTTCTTTTACTTCATCAAATTTGATTAAAGTTTTACTTTTCATCAATGTCCTGGATTCCCTCTATTATTGTACGGTATTTTCCATAATAAGATTAGAAATGCAATATGAGCATGTCGAAACTACTTTTTTGCTTACATGCTTGAATCTGGTTATAAAAAAGAATAGAAATACTCTTCACTTAACTGCTATCTTTGCAGTCTCCATCTCAGCCACTTTTCTCCTCCCCAATGTTTAATGTTGTCAAAATATTTCACTAGGAAATACAGAGACATGGAAAGCAATTAGCAACATTTTCCACTCATCTTACCAACATTAAACAAAATGAGTTTTGTCCAAGATTGTAGGTACTGGTTAGGTTTTTTCTGTAAAATAATTTATTTTTAATTACATTTCTTGGTACACACCACAGACTTTAACTGACAGAGAATGCCGACCTCGATCGATGGGCGAATCCAACATGTATTGACGAAAGTCACCCAAATCACGATTTCACCCTTTGACTGCAAAATTAACGAATTATAAGTCACTTTATTTATTAACCTGTCACTTCGAATTTTTAAGAATATCAAAAGCGACATAACATATTTGGAAAGGAAAACAAATCGAAACGACAGTTTTTGAAATAAAGTGACTTATAACAGGAACCACGGACAAGGGCATGGGGAAGGAAAGAGAGAGGGAGGGGAGAGGGGGAGGGGAGTGAAATGGAAAAATAAATGGCCTAAAAGGATTTCACCTTTCTGTTTTTCTACGTTGGAAGGTAAAATTGGGAAATTAATAACATAAAATTGAAGGAAAATTTGGTAAATTATATGAAATTTGTCAACAATTTTCTTAAGTTGAATGAAATTGCCTGAAATAAAAGGTGACTTCCTTAAAATTGTCACACAATTCACCAAAATCTTAAGTAAAGTGCTTGAGAATATGTAAAATTTCCTCAAAATTGTCAAACAATTCACAACAATTTTAAAGAGAGCTCCCAAAAATGACGAAGTTCCCCAAAAATGTGCACAAAAATGAAATAAAATTTCCCGAAATTCGAAAAATATTGCACCAAAATGAATAAGATTTCCTTTAAATTGACAACCATTTGATGGAAATTTGAAGGAGAGAACCCAAAAATGAAGAAAGATTTTCTGAAAATTTCTAGAAATTAAATCAAAATCCCCCAAAATTTAAAAGATTTTCCGATTAGCAGCAAAGTCAGTGATAGATCTTAATTTAATTTACTAGTGTTATTTAAATTGACAAACATTTCTTTTGAATTTGAAGAAAAGAACCCGGAAATTTAATTTACTAGTGTAATTTTTCCACTTGTGGCTCCAAAATTGTTCGGTTTCTTACCTCCACTTTCTTGAGAGGTAACCTTCTCATATGCCCCTGCCTAACACTATAGTTGGGAGTTAGTGTACAGGGTTTAATATGAATGTGAAGTCGCTTTTAATTTTCACCATTTACTTCTTCAACGCCCCCTCCCTCCCCACTTCAAAAATTGCTCTGCGGTCCCTGTATAATTCGTTATCATTTAATGCAATGGGGAAACTGATGATTTTGGTAACTTTCGTCAATACATGTTGGCACAGCAGTTATTGAGAGGTCAGCGTTTTGTTTAAACTTTCTATGGTACACACTAAATCTCATCTCAGTTCTCTTAGAAGGAATTTTATCTTTTGATAAGAAGTCATACCTTTGGTAAGAAGTCACATTTTACGAAGCTGATATGATTACTTGTACAGGATTTCTTGTAAAGCTTTACAATATTTCTGGTAATATTTAGCTTCCTTTAGCCATTAATCATTAGTTGAAGCTTACTCTATAATATAATCTTTCTTCAAAAGATAAAACCGATTTGACAAGCCATGCTTGGTTTAACTTCATCAGACTTACTTCCATTTGTCGATAAAGTACATCTCACATTTTCTCATCACACATATAATTCCATCTGAAATGAAGTGAGGTATAAATGAAGTCAGGCATAGGTATCTCAAATTGCATCTAGCCTTTTCTTGAATCTAATTTTACATGTTAGTTTCTATCAAAACTGATTAAATTGCTACCCACGCCAGATATGACATTCTGAGATGTCATATCTTAATAAAGAAGAACAACAAGCGTTATGCCTGTTTTCATTAGACCTATCATATCAAATTGTATCTGAATACATTGCAATATAGTTGCAGGTAAAGACAAAATATAACCTATTTTATCATACACAATACAACACAAGCAAAATAAACCAGACACAATAAGACTTTTATTTTTCTTTGTTTATTTCGTATTCAACCAGACATTGCAAACAATACAAATCCCCTCGCCGCTAATACCATGCTTTTCATTTTATGTCACAACTGCCATCCCTCCCTATGTTCTGCACGATATCCCATCCAATATTCCTCCCTACAGGAAATCATACATGAAATCCAGCTACCATTCCACAACATGAACCGTATGCCATCGCACCTGCAACCAAGATGACATCTCACCATATGTTTTGCCACCCTGTTCCATATACCATGCCGCCCTGTCCCATCCCTCCTTGTCACATATACCATGCCACCTTGTCCCACATCCCATCCCTCCCTGTATCATCCTACCCTGTCCCACATGTCATCTTTCCATGTACCACATGCCATAATTCCATGAGCCATCCCACCTTGTCCTACAGGCCACTCCATCCTATCCCACATACTAGCCCACCCTGTCCCATATGCCATCCCACCTGAAATCCAGATGACATGCCATCCTGTCTCACATGTCACACCACTCTGTCCCCCATGCCATCACACTTTGTCCCACATGCCATCCCAGCCTGTGATAAATGCCATGATACTACCATGTTTCAAATGCCATGCCACCATGTCTCACATGCTATCCCACCCTGTACTATATGCCATGACATCCTGTCCCACATTCCATGGGATCCTGTCCCACATGCACTCTGTTCCATCCCACCCTGTCCAACATTTCATCCCATCCTGTCCCCATGCCATCCCACCGTCACCCTAATTTCTACATAATCACTAATCATTCTATCATCTTCCACCCAACATTCATTCCTCTAACTCCCATCTCTTCACTTCTATCAACTTAACATGCTCCATTCACCTACCACCCCCCTCCCCTGCCATCCTCCGTTCATCTACCATCCTCGATTCACCTACCATCCCACCATCCATTTACCTACTACCTCAACCCACCTTTTGTCATCCACTCATCTACCAAATATACTCTTAACCAACTTATAATTCCAACCTTCACTATAACCTCCACTCAGTCCATTGCACTACAGCCCCTCCTCTCCCAGCCTTAACGCAAATCCGACACTTCCAATAGAAACATGCTCAACTTTTTTCCCTTAAAAAACTAAATAGGGCTGATCTATCTACCAATATCTTCATTGCAGATTAACTTGGAGTTTATCATAAGTCTGTTTCAACTCTATTAAAGCAAAACCTTATTGTATTTATTCCCAAAACACTTCATTATCAATTGCATCCCACAACAAATCCTTTAATTGCTGCTATTCAAGTCTGAAATGCATTTGGTTCTCCTTTACATAAATTTATTTTCATAGAAATAGTTGGAATTTCTTTCCTAGGGCAGCAATCTTTTGTTCCCTAGTAGCCGAACAATGCTGTGGATGGACGGACGAACGGTAAAGATGCTATATCTCCTCTTCCCCAACTTCGTTGGCGATGGGATAAAAAGTTCATTTGTCAAAGATTACATTAAGATATAAAGAAAACATAAATCTGACACACATAATGAACTCAAAACCATGCAAATATTTTGTTGGTTCATAAAAACGAGTCCCAAAAAAACTTTTTACAACAAGGTAATTTTTTTCCACAATAAATCGTTATCTAAGTTGAACATGTACAAAATGGTTGATTAAAAAAAGTACTTTTAATAAAAGCTCTCACTCACGGTAAATTGCTTTGTTGAACCACTTCGTGAGTTTACTTACATATTTTCATCTTGAAATAACATGAAACATACTTATTATGGTATCTATTTAACAAAATAGGCCTACAGTCTATTTTGTTAAAAAAATGATTATTTAAGTGCATTTTGAAATATATTATTTGAAAAGGTATGATTTATTCCTCTATGTAAGTGACGTGATGTCAGCAAGAATATTAAATTTGATTGGTTGAAATAAATAAAATAGTAAATCTTAATTACACACTTTCAAAATGGAAGCTTTCCTTTTCTCATTTTTTTAAAATCTTCAATGATTCTCAGCGCTTTTTTGAAATACACAGGAACTTGCACAGAAATTGAACACAGGAACAGAAACGTGGCACAGGAATTTGTTATCTTGATCAAAATTAGCCTTTTTTCTTGTTAATTCATCTCCTTCAAAATTTGTTGCCATTAAATTTCAAGTTTTAAAAAGTAGGGAAGAAGTGGCTTGGCCTAAAGAGGACAAGGGGGCTCTGTTAGCTGCAGTAGAGAAGATACAATGATTTGAAAAAATATAACAATTGAAAACAGAATTTTCACGAAAGCAGTAAGTTTAAAAGTACAAGGTTGAATTGTTTAATTCAAAATTTTAATGTTTATTTAGGATGGTATTTTTTGCCACAAAAGTTAAAAAAATTATTTACATCAATTTTTAATTTTTTAAGTATATATATTTCTGTTCATTTCATCATTCTTATTCTGTGAACTGTAGAAAGAAAAGAACACCATGGAAAGTTGAAAGCAAATAAACAAATCAGATAAAAGCGAAGACCTTTAGTTTACTTTTGGAAAACCTGTGTTTCGGATTCTACTATCTGGACAGCGTGATGGAGGAGCTAAATTTCCATTGGAGGAGAACCCGACTTTCAAGGAAAAAAAGCATCTGTTCAGGAATACCAGCGAGAACAACTGAACGCAATTTTTCCTCATCTTGACGAGGGCATTATTTTCCACGTTCTGGCCAAGGGTACAAAAAACTGAATGCTGAGGTAAGAGGTATTTTAAACAGAGGGGAAGAAAAACTGTCTTCAATATCCAGGGAACATGCCTCTGAGTAGCTTCCCCATTGAGGGCACTTGAAACATCTCAGGTCTCGGAACTTCCCCTGGATTTGAGTGTATTTTACTAAATTCTCTTAAAATGAGGAAAGGCATGGCGGATATAATTAATAATCTTAGTTAGCAAAATGTAAAGTATGGAGGTGACCATGATGGAAGCCAGGTAAATTACACTCTACCTGAGCATAGTCAAAAGGGAGATATTGGGGGACTGACCCTGATGAAAATTCTATTAAAGAATGAGGTCTGAACGAGGACATCAGTTGGAACCTTGTCATTGCTCGCCATCATAGATATTTTATTGCTGAGCAACGGACCTATAGCTTAAGATTTTGACATGGATACGCTAGCTCCATTTTAACAAGACATCACCTAAATTTTATTAGTCCTGCCTTTGAGCACCTTCATCTTTGCCTTTGAGCAAAAATGTATATTTACATCTAGGTGTGACTGTGCATTTTATGATGGTAAGAAATACTAATGGGGGGTGCAAGATTAAACTTCTCCATCTTGATGAAAGAGGTTTATGCCAAGGAAAAAAAAAGTACCTTAAGGGTGAATACACCCCTACAGACATAGAAAATATGTTTTAGTAGAACTGTGGTTATTTCACAGATATACCCTGACAAGCATCAAAACTCGGAATGGGAAAGCATTGGTAAGGGCTATGGTCCAGTCCGAGAAAAAAGTTTGGAGCTTTGGTTCCTGTAGGTTTTGTGAATCCCACCACGTACCATAAATTTCAAAATATTTTACTGCCCAAGTTTCGACTCGTCATTTACAGTGGCGATCATCAAGAATAGGCAAATCTTTGTTGGATCTGTAACTGAAAACAATCTGTATTTATATTTTAACGGTTCTCATTATCATGTCATCACGTCGTTTCCTCAGTGCTAGATATTTTTGCAATAAATGCTCAAAAACCTATAGTGTACCTGCACATTATCGGTGTAACTCAATAGGTAGTGCTTGTTATACTAAATGTGGGGGCAGAATGATAAACGTGAATGTCCTCAGTGTCATAGGATATTCAAAATGGAAATTTGTTTCAAAAACCATCATGTTAAGAAAGGAATAATTTAGAAACTATCATTGTGTGAAAAGCTATTTAGATACAATCTGTGTAATATAACATTCGATTCCACCAAATAAAAATCTCTCGAAGGATCATGACTGTGGATGGCTTCTGTTGTCTGTAAAGAGTATGTGAATAAAATGTTGCATCAATGCTTTATGAAACCTGCCAGTGTAACAAATATCTTTAAAAAATATATTGACTTCATTAGACTTAAAACAGATAAAGAGGGATGGCAGTTCAGAGCAGGTCGACGAGAACGGTGGCGCTGTCAAACTTGAAAGAAGAAATGCCATCAAATACCTGTTTTTCGACTTTGAATGAAAGCAGGGTCCTGTACTAAATGTCTGTGTGGTGCCGCGCTCAATACAATAAAGATCAGGAACAAAGAAATCAAATTTACTCCTTGACACTTTTTTTATTTCTCAAAACTTGCAGGGTTCTCAAGCTCACTGGGTATATCAGCCAGTGACATACAATTTACAAAACCAATACAATTTACAATGAATCCCCAAGGAATTAAATGTAAAGCGGTGGAGGGAGAAGGATCAATGTGGGTTTTCAGTGTATCTGAAATAAAAATAAAAATAAACATCCTTTTGAAGAAATGCACTTACATAGGCTAACTAATATTAGGGCCCTCCTTGTTGAAATCTATCATGTAAACAACTTATCAATGATATCTAAAATAATCATCCAAGGTAAAATCCTCCAAATGATGACTATGAATGTCAAAGTAATTTAGGAAAGACGCATACAAAAATAATATTTAGTTAATCCCCTTGAAATAAACTCTAAGTTTCCAGCCCATTTAAGAGACTGGAACTTGTACACAAAAAAATGCTCACTCACCAGCCAAAGTGTTCTATTTAAAGATTTGTTTACACCATGAGTGGCTTAAAAACACACAAATTAATAAACCAACAAATTATTCCAGCGTCAACCCTCATTTAAGATTACAGTGATTCATAACAGGAATGTTGATTAAATGTACATCCAGATAACGAAGGCTGCATCCTAACGTAAGCCTTAGTATGATTTACCTTCATAGCCAGCTAGCTAGGTTCCATAAAGAAACCGGAACAAAAGTACATCAGAAAGCAAAAGGATAACGATAATTATTATGTAAACAATAAATGATAATTCCCAAAATAAGGACTGTTGGGTTAACCATCACAATTACTCCTTAAACTTCAGTAAAAGAACAAGTTTTCCTCAATAAGCTTGAAGATCGAGTGGGCTGCCATCTTGGAATATGTCAAGGTGCATTATGGGTATAAATGAGGGATGATGGGAATGACCCTTATATTTATCCCCTCTGCTATTAATAACAATACATTGACTATCAAAATCTGACGGTCAATGCCCCTGGATTATCTTTAAATATTCATATCCCCAGAGTCATAACACCATAAGTTAAAATACTCACAACTGCCACATTAAATTGCCAGCGTTTTCCACCAAAGAAAATACAATTTAAGTTCAGATTCCATGAACGATTATCTGATTATGAACGTGCGTGCTGCATGTCTGCTCAATTGCTTAAGGGTAAGAGAGCGAGACACGGGTGATGTTCAACGCATGTGAGGGTCTGACTGGTCACACCTGTTTATTATTGCTGCGCTGAGGCCACAGGAAAGATTTAACATAAGAACTTCCTGGCAATTAATATACAAGTAAACAAATACATGGGCGGGGGGTCAGTGATCAAGGATTACAACATCATTTTGGGAGAGGAAATAAAGTCTGGAAATTATTCTTGAGAATTTAAGTAAAGAGTCTCCATACTTACAGTATGTTTTATCGCCATTAAAATGTTCCGTATATAAAAAGGAATGAAATTTGCATCTGGCTGTGGGCTAAAAGCCTAGAGCAGCTAGAGTTAATCAAGTTTTCCATATCCCCACATCTGGACTATCCCGATTACAAAGAATGTGACAATTGTGATCATGGAATTTTGCAGAGAAGTGGTATTCAAGTGTCCTGATACATTAACCTAATTTAGAAACTGGCTTTTTCATCGGAGACACCATGAATGCATTGTATTTGCGCACAGTTTACAATCTTATGACAGGTACTTTCTCTTGGAGTACCTGATAGATTACTAAATCACTTCCACCAATATTACTGTATCAAAAGGAGCCAAAATATTTAAGATTGAAATAGGACCCCGAATTTGATTTATTGATAGCTTAAGCTTTTTGTCAATGCCCTTACAAAAGTTCCGGAAGACCTTTGGAACTCAGGAACTTCCACATTGTTTTCAATAATCTTACCAAGAATTGTTGGAAGGACAGTAAGCTCGACTATTCAAAGCTAGTATAGAGAATCAGTTTATTGAAGGAAGCACAAATATAAATAGGGTAGCAGGAGCAGATGATTTCAAATTACTTGAACTTTGAAAGGTACACTTACATTTTCAATTGCTTTGTTAATTTTCACAACATTTTACTACAAGCTTCAAAATATCAAGGTTAAGGTTACCTCACCCATGCAATAACTTGGAAAACATGTAAAAGCTATCAGTTTTTAAAACTATAACACCTTAGTTCTATAAACTGAACAACAAAGAAAGGAGAGGCTCTACCTTGCCAATATCAGTGACAGATGTCATTAAACCACCCTTTCAATCTGCCCCCCCCCCCACCCCTACACATTCCCAGAACTAAATCCTGGATTGTGATACAATTTCCTAATTTAAGAAAATATATGTGCTAAGCAGCATGAAAAATGTACAATAACATTAAAGCAAAATTATGCGAAATAATATTGCTTAACGTATGACAAACCAGACATTGGAAACGATACAAATCTCTTCACCACTAATAATGCATATTCCAGATTGTTCCACACTCCATCACTCACAAAATAAGTTAGTCAAACTTGAGATAGACTAACAAAAAATTAGTCCTTCGGTTAGTGAGTTAGGTTTGACTAAACTTTGATATTTAATTTACCAAGTTATGTTAGTCATGCTAGCTGGACTAACTGAATATACCGGCTGACTAACTTATAAAGCTTGACTTACCAAGAATTACTGTCTGACTAACTTATTTGATCCCAAAGCTGGACTAACTTTCGCTGAACTACCTTTCATCGTGATAGACTAACTTTGCTTTGTTTCTGACTAACTTAATCAATTTGAAAGCTGGACTTACATTTGCTGAAGGGATAGACTAACGTCAAGTTGGACTAGTTTGTTCCCATCCTTTTTCTACCGTGCTCATATATGGCGCTAATAGAAGATGTATTTTTTATACTTTTGCAGACGATTGTAAGCACAGGCGAGAGCCAACGTTGCAACGTACGGTACACAACGTACACTGCGCCCGCGAAAATGTTTGAGGCAGCAAACTATTCTGCAGTGGCGGATCCAACGGTGGCGCCAGACTTTCGCCTACGGGGTAGGGGAGGTGGAGTGGGGAGGGGAAAGGGGGAGTGGGCCCTCTGACAGGTATTTACCACTATTTCATATTACAAATTTATCACATCTTTCCTAACAACTTACAAAAAATCCCCGACGGGGGCTGTTTTACCCGGAAAGAAGGGGGTAAGGGGGGCGGGAAGAGGTAGGTGGGGGAGGGACGGTTACTGGCATCCCTATACCCACTGGATCCGCCACTGTTCTGGCATATATCTCTTCCTTTCCGGGCACTTTTTCTCAGGACATCCAAAGTTAAAAATTCACGCGGACCGTGCAGTGGCTGTGACCCCATGTCCACCTTTTAGTCAAGCATGGTTGGCTGTAGAATAGTTTACCCGCACCTGACTTTGTAGTTAAATCCGTTCAGGGCCAATTGCAATTCGCTTAAACTGGCGATTATTGTCTCTAACGTGGAGGTGGTGTTTTGATTGGTTGAAACACAATGGTAAAATGTGCACTTACATGATAGACCAATCAGAATCGTCTTGGAATAAATGTACACTGCCTCATTTTGATAACGATAGATGGCCTATAATACTAGACGATGGCAAACCATTCAATGTTCAACATACTCAGCCCTCCCATAAACTAATCAAATATACTTAATAAATGTGTTAATTTGTAAATATAGCGAAAGGGAAATTGGCTTTTTCCATTTATTGTTCCGGTTTGTTTACATGACTGACGTAAATTACGTCACTGTGACGTCGGGGCGATCTAGCAAACAAGTACACTTAACCGCACGTACAGGCGCATGCGCGACGCGCGCGCGGGTATCGCATATTTCTAGTAGTAGTACATACGTACGGTCGACGACGCTTGGACTTGAAGTATTTGCATGCTGAGCTTTGAGTCAGCCTCAGCGTTGCCGACAGCCAGGTATTTTTAGTGAGCCCGTGAATATGTCTTTACAAGACAAGAAATGTAACTTAATTTCCTGCATAATTCACAAGTTTGCACAAAATTCCTCATTTTATATTTATCCCAGGTATGCCTAGTGAGATAAACATCTCACTCAGTATGCCCTACATGCTACACACTACTTGCAATACAGCCGATGTATATGGCTACAGTACACAGTCATATGTCATCTAAAGCATGCCTAGTGAGATAACATCTCCATATGAATGCCCTACATGCTACGCACTACATGCAATACAGAGTGAGACTCCGTCCTATCTGTTTTAACGTGGAAATCACCTGTCCTAAAATCGCGACTACACCGTCTATTTACGCCACCTGTTGCACTGTAAATACTGTACTTATGCCACATATAAGTATATAGTTAACTTCTCCTGTTATCGCTGTTAATCTTGTAAGTAATTAAAACATGTTGGTAATCCTTAAATGAATAAAAATGGGTAAAAATGTAAGCCAATATTGTACACTCCTTTCAGTTCAACCGTACGCTCTTGGAACTTTTTTTTTTTTTAAGTAGGGTGCACAACACCAATACGTGTACTAATAAATATAACGCCAGCGAACTAAACGTACGTTCCGCCGCGGCCGCGCCGGTGTGCGGCATGATTTGTATAAGGCCACAGATGGCACTGCAATTGTATTTATCAAAATGAATTAAAATACCTGTTTTGTTGATGAAGTAGTATTTCCCAAACAGTATTTCTGAAGAACGTTCAATCTAGAAGAAATAGGACAGTAAGATCTGAAGATAAGGACACTTTTGCAAGAAAGTATTTGGGGTATGTAATATGCAACGCAGATCATGAAAAGTCCCAAAAAGTGTTCTGTTGTTTTACGAAGGGTCCTGTTTCCTCTGTTACGCGATTTTGAAAAAAAAACTGTGGACAGCTTTCAAATATCTACGCCGAACCAGGGTAAGACCCGTAGCAAAGAAATTTAAAGGGGTGGTTAGTTTTTCGTATGACAAGACTACACACATTGAAATTCCAGATGCTTATTATTCTTTTAGATTTCAAAGAGGCACTTTCTCAACGAAAGGGGCTCGTACATTCTGATAACCCCCTCCCTCCTCCCTTAATCCTAGCCCGGCTACGGACCTGAGGAACAAACATACACAAATGTTGTAATAGCAAAACCCTTTTTTTCTTTTACGAATTATGACCTTCCACCCGATGGGCGATCAAGGGCACATGTTTAAAGATATCACATTTCATCAACACTTTGACGCAAACATTACAATTAGCGAAATTGACAAAAGACAGACGGGATTCAAAACAGGAGGGGACAAGACACATAGCATTTCAATGAGCGTGTTGATAGATAAATCACAACCAAATTTATCTTAGACAGTATGGAAATAGCAAAGGGGCCCATCGATCCCGGGAGGAAAGGAAGGGAAGGAGGAGGGAAGGAAGGAAAGGAGACCATCAACCGAATTCTATTATGAATCCCCTCACCCGTTTACAAATTCAGTGGCGTTTGAAGCGAGGACGATACATGCGCCATTTCCGCTATTATTATTTCTTATTGGGGGCAAGTATTTTCGGCCCTCAATATGAACTTCTGCATGGTAAATTAAGTTTGAAGGAGCTCAAATTCCTTTTATATTTAGTTTCTCCAAAGTGTACATGAATAGGTTGATATAAAGACAAATTTGGAACATTCTGGATGTAGCATAAGTACTGGGTAACAACGTAGTTCGATCTCTCGCCAGTGCACCACAACTGGTTATCAAAGGCCGTGGACATTGACTTGGTTGTCGATGTTATGTCTGTCCGTACGTCGTACCTGTGTTCTCGTCCGGGTCGTATTAAGCGTTTCGTGATAGCATTTGTACTATCATAACCGAATACGCAGGCGACGACCCCGTCATTGTAATTGTGTGTTCAACTCTCTCTCTCTCTCTCTCTCTCTCTCTAGTTCGATCTCGCCGGATCGACTTTCAAGTGCATCCATTCTCGTATCTTGACGTATACGGGACTGGTTTCGTCCAAAGAAATTCTATTCTGATTGTCTATTTGTCGTGATTGCAAATTTGATATTAAAAGAAAAGGGCCATCAGCAATTTTCAGGCCAATTGAAATTGAATCAATTTTAGTCGCGGTAGGGAGGGGAAATTGCGCTTTCAGCTATACCCAGGGAAGAAAGAAGGAATTCAGGCCAATGAGGGTAAAAAATATATTACGGGCACTTTCTTTCTTTAATATTTTTAATGAGGATCTGAAACAGTAAAAATGAGCCTTAGTTCCATATAAAGTAGTACAAATACCTGAAATTCGTAAGTTGTAATTCTGTTCTGGATTAATTCACAATCTGTCCTCTGCTTATCGTACACGCAGGGGTATAACTAGATTTCGAGCGCAGGAGGTGTTAGACAAATTTGTCCGACGAAAAATAAATCGGGACAATTTAGAATAGTTTTTCTGTTTATATCTATCGATATAAGTATAAGGCTACAATTTAAAAAAAAGAAAAAAAGCGATCAACATATCAAAGCCTTCCGTATGAGACGTAAACGGGCAATGCAACCAAGAACACCTGAACCACGGGGCAACGAGGACAAACCCTACCCTTTTCTTCACGGGGACAATAGTGGCTATAATTTGGCCCTCCATTTTACGAGAGCAACGAGTCAAGAAGTGCATTTGTAATATTTATTTTATGCGTTATTTTCGCACTTGCTAGTAACGGTTGTGATACTCAAAACTGTTATTTATCATCACTTGAGCTTTTTAACTTTCAGATGCATGCATACCTGAAGTTTTACGACTATGTTGCCCTCCTCTTGACTCGCTCTTTGCCTATTTCGCGTGCAGTTGTACCAAAATGAAACCCATGGTTGGGAACAACATTGAACTATACGGGAAACTTCTTTATTGTGCATCTTTAATTAGTTTTCAGTACACCTCATCATAATAAATACTCAACAAGGCTAGCGATTTTATAAAACTAGGCTACTTCTACTAAGTCCTGGCCTTGAACGCAATAGTTTACGGATTGAAAATTCCGCATTCCAGTGCACTGTTTCGAAATTAATTAGTTTAGGCTACACGGTCAAATCATGCAAAAATCTGCTCCTTCATAAACATGGTAAATTTGACTGCAACAACATAAGCCAACAAATGGTGAATTGCGCTCTAACTTTTACAACAAAATTTGAACATTTACCGACGACGAAAAAGAGCATTATTTTCTTAAAAGGAAGTTTGGCCTCAATAAGATAACGAAAAGCAATGTAGAATACATTCTTGATAGTTTAAAAAAAAACATGCAAAACAATTGCGTTGATGATACGCGGGCGTATTAATGATAACCCATTGCTTGCGTAGTCATCTAAGCGCTGCATATACGTGCGGTTTGAGACATTGGTGCGCACGTTGCTGTTTTTTGAATGGTGACGCGTTGAAAATTAATAGAAAATTACGTACGTTTTTGTTTACGTTTTTGTTTACGTCGTCTAATTTTATTGGTTTATAGAGTGCGCTTCCATCATTCTAAATTTGTCGGCCGTAAGTTTTTTTGAGTAACAAATTTCAACAAATATCGGTAGGCTATTGAAATTTTGTTAAACGGATCGGATAGAAGACACTTTAAAGTAAGTGTATGCGAAATTTCACGGTGATTGATTATCAATAAAGTATCGTAAAAGATCCATCTGGTATTTAGCTAGATTTTTTAGCCACACGTTGTAGCCCATTGACTTTTGCTTAAGCGTTGTTGAATACTAACTTTCCTTTACCAAGAATCGGAGATCTGTTGTAGCAGTCGTTGTTGTTTGTAAAGTTGCTTTACTAGGCCTAGGTCTGCGCACGCGACTTAATTTTGAATATATTTTGCCCGTAATAAACAATGTTATAGACCATTGCGTGAACACCCATGAAATACTCTTTCTCTATCTTCTGATTTCAATTTGTACACCCGCAAGAAACAAGTAGGCCCACACTAATACGCAGCTCACGCAGTGGAGTTGAGTAAAAATGTTGCGAAGGATGAATAGAAAACATTGGAAAACTTGTCAAAAAAATGACATTTAACGTTAAGCTTAGGACTATCCATTTGATTTAACTAAGTTCATAGCATTGCCCAAAAATATTTTCTACAGCAGGTACAATTTTAAACTGTTTCATAGATAATACCTTTATCGTTTTGAAGTTTGTAAATTGGAGTGTTCTATAAAGTGGCTCATTTTCATTTGCCGTTGAATTGTATAGGCATGCTGCTCCACTAATGCACATTCAGCACTACAATTTACAATAGGCACATTTAAAATCCATTCACGTTTTAAACTTATGGTGCCGTGTGACATGATCATGAAAATTGATTTGGTCTATCATTTTCTGCTTGTTTTTAATTGGAAGATAGGCCAAGGCTGATGCCTAGATCTATTTTGGAAAAAAAGGATAAAGCAGTCAATATTGAATAAAATGGTGCCGTGTGACATGATCATGAAAATTTATTTGGTCTGTCATTTTCTGTTTGTTTTTAATTAGAAGATAGGCCAAGGCCTACGCCTAGATCTATTTAAAAAAAAAAAAAAAAAGAGTCAATATTGAATAAAACTTAAGTCTCATGATGATTATCTAATATGTTTCTCTAAAATATGCCATCATAAAGTTTACAATAACAGAACTCACTGATCTCTTAAAAAAGAAATAATTTTGTTTTATGGGGATAGGCCTAGCCTGCATTAGTTATAGAACTGTACTTTCTTTCGCTTCTGTATGATGACGTTGTGTGATTGTTGTTGTTTATTGATCTGCGGCCGCACAAATTGTTGTTCCTATGCACGCAAAAAACGATTTCCCCCCTTAACTTTATTCAACTTTACACAGCTTCCCTGAAATTATTTTGTACCAAAATATTACAAATCTTATCACTAACTATGCCTAGGTTTACAACAGACTAACAGATGTTCTGTTTATCCACAAAATCCATCAATTCAAAACTTTCTTGTGAGTCTTCAACAGCTATTCAGCCAATAATTTTTAGAGCAGAAGTATTTTTGTTGATTATCTATGAGGTCAAGATTCAACAAAAATGTTTACTTGTTAGTTGAATCTATACATCCTTTTACACGGCCCGCCATTTTGAATTGCGAGTAAACAAACAATATTCCCTATTGACTGTAATAATAACAAGTATTGTTCTGCGCTGTTCGATGTTTTTCTTTTCTTAAAGGATTAATTTAGGGTTCAAACAACCTCATCTCCCCCAACTCCAACTTCATATTCCCCATTTGTTGGAGCTAATTTCGCCGTGACGGTAACAGGTAATAGGGATATCAGCCCCCATCATTTATTGGAGGCTAAGTCGCAGTTGCAGTGATGAGAACTGATAATCTCAGTCACTGGGATTAAAATCAACACATCTTGGGCTCACCCGAAACTCAGATGATAGGGGTACTTCTCATTATGGTCAATGGGAGAAAACTGATTTTCTGCACTTTAGAAAATGAGCCATCAGAATTTCCCGAAACCTCCAGAAATAAAAAGGCCATTCTTTTTTACATCTAATCTAATCTTATATTCAAATTTCCACAAAAAAATACCTCAACCCCTGAAACTGAACACCATACAAAAGGGGAATATACGTAGTCATAAGTTACAAAGAAAAATTTAGAGAAAAACAAAGTCCCAAGAAGAGTTACAAATGAGTCACTAGTACTCTGCCTCAAAATTTTACAGATAGCTGCGAGGTTGCGTTAACGTTGGATTCTGCAGTTACTCCCATATGTAAAACACTACAGATATATGTAACTTGCGAAACTTATCCATTATTATTAAACCTACTGTAGGTTTAAACCGATGTGGCAGAAACTTATTTTCATTAAACAATTTGTAAGAAAATTTAAATTTAAAACTGTTTTCCAAATAAATATTTTGATTTGAGTAATGTACGATTGAAACCATAATATTTTTCACATATTCTATCAAATTTGTCATCAGTTTAGGAAACAATACATATGTATCAGAGAAATTTCATTTATAAGAAGTAACTATGATCCACCATCTTTTAATCATTTTGAATATGATTAACAGTTAATGTAATTTAAATTGGCATGATAGAAATTATTAAGGTTCACCGGAAGCTCCAATCAGGGGGCACTTATTTTTAGACAATATAGAAGAAAATATGTTTTTTGCACTTTACAGCCATAAGGATATCCTGAAACCTCCAAAATTGAAAGAGAATTACTTTTTACATCTAACCCGGGGTTAAACCAATCTTTGAAGAACTGATCTTAACCTCTGAAAAATGGGGCTAAACATTAGCAATAATTTGCAATTTCCATCCATATTCAGAACTTGATTTTAAGAGAATTTCGTTTTTTCACTTAAAGTCCTATAAAATCTCAGATAGGTGAAGGAAATTATTTGTAATTGTATTTATAACAAGATAATTTTTTTACTTTGACAGTGAATGGTTTTTAAGTGATTTTAGCATTTAAAATATCAAAGTTATTGGACAAGGTTAAATATCTAGCCCCCCTTTTTAGGAGTCCCAATGAATTTTTGAAAATTTGAAGACAGGGTTTGATGTAATAAATAATGCTCTTTTAATTTCTGGGGTTGTCATATGCAATTGTGATCATTGATTTTGCTAGAAATAGCAGAAAAACTGTTTTTCTTCCATATCGTGTAATGAGAAGAGCCCATATGGGTTGAAATTTAGGTGAATATTTTTGAAATTTAAAATCATTTCAAGTTTGAGACCATTAGAATGACCGCGAAATAATTGTGTTGTCTCATTTACATGCATAACTTCTAATTTCAAGTTCTCTTGATTTTATAAGATGTGACTTTGGTACCCTTATTAATAGAAACGCCCATTTTTATTTCTGTATGACAGTGTATAATATGAGTGCATGTTTTGAAATCGCTAATCGTTCACAACACTAGAAGGGTTACAGCAAACAAACTATTTTTAAGCATAGTCTTGAATTTTCAATGTTTGTACTTAGCATCTATTATACAATAGTATGTACTGTAACATCAAAAAAAAACTTCAGTATATATTGCTTGTTTTTGGTAGTTTCAATTTGCAGGTGTTGATTTTTGGTGCACTCTTGATAATCCAATATTCTGCATTGGCTACTTATTTAGTAAAAGCTCTCAACGTGCATTGCCCAATATTCAGTTAATATTTTATGTTCATGTTGTACAAGGTTTTAAAATGCTATAAAACAATAAATTTAAATGTTCAAGTAGCATGTAATTGCCTTTTATAATGGAACACTTTAGCTGTTTCCACTGCTTAGTAAATTATGCAGATTTCATACTCTGATGAAACATTACAGGTATGGGCATTGCGCAGATTCAAATTTTAGAATCACTTGTCACATAAATGGATGTTTAAAATTTACTCTAATGTACGCACCTTTAGACGGCGTATTAAATTTAAACATGAAGAGTTTTGGAAACAACATGTTGAAAATGCTTATCACTTTTTAGTCCCAGATGGAATTGAAGATAATGAAGTACAGGAACCTTATGATGATATTTTCCACTATGAAGACTTACCCTTAATACTAATCAAAAGGTGTCTTCCTTCTTACCTAAGATGCGAAAAAACCTTTAAGGTGTCTCAGGCTTCATGTTCTTTCGTAGCCAATGAATTTGTTGATATCATCAAGGTCTTACGTAAAGGTATTGCAAAGGAAGTTCATGAAGCTCTACATCGTTTAGGAGCAAATGTTGATCTTTTAAATGAATTTGGCTTAGCTCAAGCATTCCAGGCAGGAATACAGTCTTAAAAGAGCATTATCCTTTTTCAGAAATTGTGTTGAGCCAGTTAAGTATATTCTGGGAACAGATGAACATAGGGAAAGAACAATACCATGCATTATGTCCCCATTTCGAAAATCTTGCATTCATTGTTAAAATCAGATGTTGTAGTGGGTGAAACTTTGGAAGGTCATAAATGCCAGGAAAATATAGCTGATTTTTGTGATGGTTTAAATTTCAACTCAAACCTTTTCTTTTTAAGTGATCCTACAAGCTTGCAAATACAACTCTATTATGATGAGTTTACTGTGGCTAATCTAATAGGTACACATGTTGAAATGTTAAAGTTGACTGCTTGCTATTTTATAGTTAGTAATCATCAATCAGTGTATCGTTAGTAGAAATGATGACACCTGAGGTAGAACCATTTTGAGGACACTTCAGGGAGTAACCATTTTGAGGACACTCCAGAGAGTGACCATTTTGAGGACACTCCAGGGGATGCCGTCCTATTTTGACGTCAGCATGACGTCAGTGATCCCCAAAGCGACATGACGTTATCCGGGGAGGTAGAAACAGATCAATGACGTCATACAGGCCTAGAAAGAAGGTTAAATACTAGCATTGAAGTGTTGGAATATTCATGAGCTGGCGTCACATGGCAACAGAAGGCATTTAGAGAGAAAGGGATTGTTAAGGAAAACAAATGGCTTGGGGGAGAGTATGCTTATATAATAGTATATGCAAAACAAAGAAAAAAGAGTAAAAATAAATTCAAAAAAGAATGAAAAAAATATATATAGGTAGATATAAAAAAATAAAACAAGATAACGAAGTATAAGTATAAATTAAAAACGAATGAAGAGATAAAAAGAAGAAATATGAATTAAAAATATATGTAAAGAATAAAAAAGTACAAATCAAGAAAACGAATGGAGAGATGAAAAAGATAATAAATATCAATTGAAAACGAGTAAAGAGAAAAAAATAGATCAAGATTGAAGAAAGCAAAAGGAAAAAGAGCCAAAAAAATAGATACAGTTTTGAAAATAGGTTTGAAACTGTTTTTGAAGTGTTGTGAAGATAGGACAGTTTACAAAAATAGAAAATTGTGTTTGAGTGTTGTTAACAAACACAGTTTCCATGAAAATGACTACACAAACAGGATTGTTAAGGAAAATGATTTAAATACAAGCCCCTGCTCCTCAAAGGTAGCACTTTTAGCCAAAAAACGAGATACGGCGGTACTACCTAAATTAAACTTCTAAACTTTGGATAGCAAGTTTCAACTTAACCTTAAAGATTGATGGCATTTTTGTATGGCGCAGATAAAGTAGGAAATTACCCTATTGTGTTTCATTTTAAACTTGTGGTTGTGGGAGAATCCTGTGGAACCCAACAAAAGAAAGACGAACCATAAAGGAAAGACACACCAGAAAGGAAAGATGAAAATGTATTTGTGCCTCCGGATATTAAACAGGGTTTGCAACCGAATGAATCGTTGTTACTATCTGAGAAACAATGATTTCATCTCTGTGAATCTTTATGAAGGACGAGTTTATATTCAACTGAAAGCATTTCAGCAGTTTGGGGTGAAATATTTTCTAACGAAAAAAGGAATCGCACTTTAAACGACGCAGTGGAAAGCGATGAAACAGTTGACGTTGACTTCAAAGGTGAACAAAGCAATTTCCAAATTGATCAGTTCATCCTCTAAGGAGGACATAAAATCAAACAAGTGGCCACTGGGTGATGAAGTTGTGTGTGTAAAACGTTTCAAAAACAATATTTATGCAGATGTCGGCTGTTCATTTGAAGAATTAAGGCACCTCCTACAGAAACAGAAAATATATGTTTTGGTAGGGCAGTCATCGTGGCCCAATTATATCCTGATAGGAAAAACAACCCACAATGGGAAAGTATCTGAAAAGGATATGGTCCAGTACGAAAAAAAGCACTGGAGATTTATGCCAGGGCGAATATTCAACCAGGTTTTGTAAATGCTGTAATGTATGATCAATTTCAAAAGGTGCTGTTACATGAATACCGTCTTATTATTTATAGTGGGGAAAACCAGACCTTACCCATATTCGAGTGTCCCTAAGCTGCTAACACAATTTTCTTATATCATGCAGGGAATCATTATCATGTCATTAACTCCATGGCTAGATTTTTAAGCGCAAAATATTTTTGTAATACATGTTTGAAAACATATCCTGTCCCTGCACATCACATGTGTGATCCTGTTTGTAGTGGATGTTATACATGTTGTGTGGGGACTTTAATTAATAATAAGAGTGCTAAGCATGTATGTTCTAACTGTAATCGAATTTTCAAAAACGACACATGTTTCCGCAATCATCAAATTAAAAAAGGTAAAGTGAAAAAAATTCCATTTGTGAAAAACGTTTTCGTTGTAAAAAGTGTTGCCGCACCTACAATTTTAGTAAATATAAGAAGACTTCTGATGACTTCTGTAACATTTGTTAGGAATATGTGAACCGATTATCACATCAATAATACATGAAATCGGTCAACGTAGAACCAATTAAAAAAAAAATCAGGTCACAAGTTTAAATAAAAGAAAGAGAGATGTTAATGAAGAGGAGAAGGGGCCTGAGGAAAATCTGAAGTACCAACGTAAACCATTAAAAAGACCAAAAAAAACGGGATGGGGTTAAAAACCTTTTTTTGACTTTGAATGCCTGCAAGATACTGGGAAACATGTTCCAAATTTAGTGATATGTCAGTGGGCGTGTACAAAATATGTAGATCATGATGAAGTCAAAGATTGTAAAAACTGTGGAAACGAGGGTGAAAGAGAAGTGGTTTTTAAAGGACAGGACACTTTGAAACAGTTTGAAGATTGGCTTTTTCATGAACAACATCATGATAGTATTGTTTTTGCGCATAATATGCAGGCCTGTGGTGGATATTTTTTATTGGAATATTTGATAGATCGTCGTAAAACAGTTCGTCCACCTACTGTGGTAACAAGGGGTGCTAAATTAATCATGATCGAAATAAAAGATCCCATAGTTAGAATTCTAGACAGTTTAAGTTTTGTGACTCTACCCTTACAAAAATTTCCAAAGGCGTTTGGCATTCAGGAACTTGTAAAAGGCCATTTTCCTCATTTTTTTCAGCACCTCTTCAAATCAAAATTATGTGGGTCCTCTTCCAGAACCAAAATATCATAAAATTGACAAAATGATGCCACCAGAAAGAAAATAATTTATGGAGTGGTATAATAGGGAAAAAAGAAAAGGGTGTTGAGTTTGATTTACAAAAAGAACTTGTTACGTAATTGTCGAAGTAATGTAGATATCCTGCGCCGTTGTATGGTTAAATTTAGAGAAATATTTAAATCACTGTCCAAGACAGAAGAACTCTTCATAGGTGTCGATCCGTTTAGGTCTTCACTAACCATTGGAAGTGCTTGTAATTTAGCATATAGAGCTTTATTTTTCAAGCCAGATACCACAGCCCTCACCTCCCGTATTGGGTATGAGGAAGGTAAACCACAAAGTGTCAAAGCTCTCAAATGGATGCATTATTTATCAAAAAAACATAAAATCAACATTCAACATGCAAAGAACGGGGTTGAAAGAAATCTGTATGGTAGGTATGTGGATGGTTTTTGTGAAACAACAAAAACAGTCTATGAATTTCATGATTGTTTTATCATGGTTGTCTCTCTTGTTATAGGAAAACCATTCTGAATCCTGTATCAAATAAGTCTATGGGGGATTTGCATCAAGACACGAGAGAGAAGGTAGACAGCTTACGAGCCTTGGGTTATAACGTGGTAGAAATTTAGGAGCATGAATTTTATATGCTGTTAACTTCAAACGCAGATAATATTGCACATCTATTACAGGAATTCCATGTGAAATAACAAATCGTCCCACGCGATGCATTTTTTGGCGGAAGGGTCAATGCAAGCCGCCGCTTTTATAAAGTCAAGGGCTCAGAAAAGATTAAATAGGTTGACTTGACGTCTTTATATCCTTATACGAACAAAACGAAAGCTTATCCTGTCGGCCACATTATTATTATTGATAATTATTTTGAGCCTGTGGAAAATTACTTTGGGATCATTAAATGTGTCATTTTACCGCCATCCGATTTATATATTATCCAGTCTTACCTCTCAAAATGGAAGGGAAACTCCTCTTTTGCCTATGTTACACATGCGCTGTGCATAAGCAAACAACACGGTGTGATCATACAGATGATGAACGAATGATTTATGGTACATGGGTATCATTGGAAGTGCAGAAAGCTATTGAAAAGGGATACAGAATATCTTAAATTGTTCAGGTCTGGCATTTTCCTTACAAGGGGGAATATAGTATGGAAACAAAAACGGGGGGATTGTTCACAGATTATGTGAATTGCTTTTTAAAACCAAAGCGGAAATGCTCGGATTGGCCAACATGGGTGAAGACTGACGAAGATAAAGAAACCTATTGTAGAAAGTATAAGGAAAAAGACGGCATTGAACTGAATCCTGACAACATCGAATATAATTCGGGGATGAGAGCGGTAAGTAAGGTGGGACTCACTAGCTTTTGGGGCAAATTTGCCGAAGCTAACCGTCAAATGCAGACAGTAATGATCTCTGTATCCCTTGAATTATTAAATGCAATAACCTGTCCAACCATTGAAGTGTCCGATGTTACTTTTTTTGGCGAATACTGCGCCAAGGTACAATACGGATTCAAAAATGAATTTGTAGAAACAAACACACGCACGAAAATTGTAATAGCCTGTTTTACAACAGCGCATGCCAGATTCAAATTGTATGTTTTGGATAGGTTACAAGACAGAGTAGTCTACTATGACACGGATTCGGTGATCATCTGTCAAAAGAATAATCTATGGGAACCACCTTAAGGGGGATTACCTGGGAGACTTAACCACTAAAATTGACCCCAAAGATGGTAATCACATTACTTCTTTTGTTTCTGGGGGACACAAAAACTATGCTTACCAATTAGATTAAGATAAAAGATGTGTAAAGGTGCGTGGAATCACACTTAATTTCATGACATCAAAACTGGTTAATGATGATTCTGTCAAACTTATGGTTCCACAATGGACCAAAGCCCATGCTGATGATGATGAATCATGTGAACCTTTTACTTTACGTCCTGCTAAAACGAGAGAGGAAAGAGAACGAGAAGCAGCATTAAAGAAAATACCCATCACAATTAGTGATCCATCAAAGATTGTTAGATATACTTATTCCAAAAGTATACTCACTAAAACATCACATAAAGACTATCGTACTGTCTATGATAAACGCATTATTTTAAAGAATTATAACACGCTACCCTTTGGCTATAAAATACCTTCTTAAGTCAAGAAAAAAGTCATTTGTTCAAGCTTCATCAATCAGTATGGGTCCAAAATGTCAAGAAATTATTAAAAGAACAGTATCTATAATTTTTAGTATATCTTTTATTCTATGGTGAGTGCTTTATCAATGGGATAGAGCGGAATGTAGTATGAATCGTAAAGTAAATAATTTAACATCTAATTTCTCTGATAGTTCATTCTCTTATAGTTCATTCTCTGCCATATCAAATGCATCCACTTCATTTTTCTAAAGTATCTTTTACCTTTTTGTAGGGTTATCTAAATATTGTATGTCAACTGTTCATTATAACTTGTGTATTTAATCATCCTTTTACAAGTGTTTTCAGTGATCCCACGCGATCCGGAAAGAGCTTTCTGGTGAGAAATTTACTGAAGCATTACAAAAGTTTGATCTGTCCAGTCTCCGAGAAGATTATTCTGTTATATGGAGAATGCCAACTCCTTTATGAAAATATCAAACAGTCTGTACCATGCATACAATGCTATCAAGGTATACCAGGAAAGCTGGGCGATGTTATAGATGGACGATTAAACAATTTGATCATCATTGACGATTTGATGGAGGAAAGTGTCAATGATGTGAAAATTTTACAATTGTTTACGAAAGGATCCCATCATAAAAATTCATCCATTATTTACCTTGTTCAGAATATCTTTCATCATGAAAAACAACCTATAACTATCAGCTTAAATACGCATAACATGATTCTCTTCAAGAACCCTCGCGATAGACCGCAAATCAAACATTTAGTATACCAAATGTTTCCGACACAAAGTATTTCGAAGAAGCATTTACAGATGCGGTGTCACGGAGCCATGGGTATTTGTTTTTTGATTTGACCCGAAACTATCCCAATGATCTACGGCTAAGAACCAACATACTCCCTGACGAAATCGACTATCAGACTATGTCTATGTTCCACGATCACGTATAAATCCTTTAAACAAACTCATAACCCATCATTTATGACCATGTCTCGTTGTTTAAAGGAACACCTTCCACTGCTTGAAGTCGTAGCAAAAGCTAAAGGAAGAAAAAGACAAAATCTGCTACGAGGTGCACCTGACGGTTTCTTTCATAGCATAGGGGAGTATGCTCATAACGTATTAAAGGGAAATTTTCCACGAACTCATCTTCAGAAGAAGAAACTTCGGCCTCATCGACACAAGCTACGTTCTTTAGCTGAGAAAAAAATGGCACTTGCTAAACATTAGAAAATTCTCATACAGCAGGGTGGATTTGTTAGCTTGTTGCTGAGTACTGTTCTGCCCCTAGAAGGGTCATTATTGTCAGCCATTCAACGTCGATAGCATAGCATGGAGCATACAAAGAAATTTGTTTTGATAAATCCAGACTCCTTGAAAGGTCTTCAAAAACGCTGTTTGTCTCAAACTACATAACAGAAGAACTTGTCCCAGTTGGACCAAAAGATGACCAACCATTCTGCAACAAAGTTCTCTCACTCCAAAAGAAAGTCATAGAATATCAAGAAACTTTACTTAAATTTCTCACATTTAGGGAAGCTCAAACTCCCCTTTCATTGAAAGTTCATTATTAACCACGAAAAGACCTTCAGACACCAACCGATCAGACACCGTTGTTGCAAAAGGATGTCCTATCATCAGACTTTATTTTAGAAGATATTTATAAACTTGTTCCAAATTAAATGTTAAAAAAGACGAAACAATTAATTGAAAAGATTAAGACGATTCCTTCTTTAGAGTGGAATGGGAGGAGGGAAATTGATGATCAACAATGAAGTTGTTTCAGGTTCAAATATTGTAGATCCAGAAGCTGTTGGTATGGAAAAAATGATACAATCACTGGCTAAAATGAATATTCTAGCCTCTTTGATTACCATTTCGAAACGCCGTGAAAGGCTCTTGGACATGCTAGAAAATCTATAGAACAACAGCTTTTTTCCACTCCATTAAGAAGGGCCTCCATAAAAAAAATCAATTGCATTGAGTCCAAAGTGGGAATCATTTTGAAATGTGTCTTAAAGTGGGGTATTTGCAATCATAAGTTGTAATCAAGTTTGGTGTGCTTCAGTTTGATGTGTACAATTTTTTTGTAGAAAATAGCAACAAGTACATAGAGATTACAAAAGATACACAAAATTGTTTACATATGAACTGTATATTTGATGAACTGTATAATACAAAACTCATTACAATAAAACTGGTGTTTTTTGTCTTTATTGGTTTACTTTTTAACAAATATTAGTAGAGAGATTATAATAGAGCACGTGCCACCTGCATTTTCAAAAAGGAGGGATTAAACACAGGTTCTTCAATATTAAAAAATGACGCTGAATAAAAGCGGTCACTTGACGATCATTTTTCTTCAAATCATTTGTAAAGTTGTGAACAATAGACTCCATGGAGATATTTCTACATCTATGAAGTGCATAGTAGAGACAATAATGCCCACATGTCGTAGACATTATATCTTGAAGTCTTTTTGTATTCCAATTCCAGTAAAGAGAACGTTTGTTTGAAAAAGCTTCAAACAGGGGGTTGTATATCATTAAATTTTCTTCATAAGAATCAAAACATTTTCCATGTCGACTGGCGTTGAAATAGAATACGACCCAATGTGATCCAGGTTCAGAACTTGAATCTGTGTTCACAACGTAAATGGAAGGCTAAGAATCCACATTTTGTGGTAAATGATCTGATGGTAACACATCCCTAACATTTTGTTTCGTAAAGGTATCAGAATCCAAGATTTTAAGTAGTTGTAAAGTATACATGGCCTAACCGTACATCAAAGTCAATTGGCAGAATCAGTGATACCATTCCTACTTTTATCAATCAGAATGACATTTTCATGTTCTGCATACACTGTGATATTCACTGCTTGTAGAAGAGCCTCTTAAAAATAAAGTTCCAGAGCTAGGTTTCCATGTTTCACAAGATTAAAATGCCCCCTCCCCTGCTGCTTAATTCGGGGTCAAATCAAATGCAACGAGAGTGTATCCCTTACCACACTCATCTCTGGAAATAGTGTTCCTCCTATCCACGTAAAATTTATTTACCCCGAAAAAAGAGTCTGATAAGATAATACATAATTGT
The DNA here is from genome assembly GCA_020152595.1 of Chiridota heheva. NCBI lineage: Eukaryota > Metazoa > Echinodermata > Holothuroidea > Apodida > Chiridotidae > Chiridota > Chiridota heheva. Next base: position 538,968 of record JAIGNY010000395.1, read on the forward strand.
GACCGACTGCCCCAGAGAAATTTGGTTTTAAAGGTTTATGTGGTAACTGCTTACCATCTACAGATAGAGAAACGTGATTGATGCTAAAATGATGAAAGTTAAAAGGATTATTACGTATGCTTCCGTTGAATGCTGTTTTGGTGACACATCCAACTACGACACGTTTCGGAAGTGTACCCAGGAAAAGATTGTCTTTATGTATTGATGATAGATTACCAGCTGGAATGGAAAATGTCTTCATTTCAACGTGAGTTATGAGGTATTTTGCTGGATTTACTTCTAATCCCTTGGCATGGGCTAAAACAACTCCAGGATCAAGTTTGATTTTCCTTACAAGTAAACTAGCCTCTAGAATAGTTACTTTGTAATTCACTGCAGGTCTATGTGCCATTAAACAAAATGTATCTTTCGAACGGTTTAGCTTTACTTTCAAATCTGTCATATTCAAAAGGTATTTTTCCTGATGAAAGATATCACAGTGAATGGGGCCAACCATATCTACAGTTTTACTTTGATTAGTGAAAGTATAACGCTGAGCCAATCCGTGATTTCTCCTTGTTTCCTCAGCAATAGGATTTACAGCATCCATTCTCCCCGCTGTGTCTTTATAAAATAGCTGTGTTGTTAACTGGGTCTGCTTGGCACCGTAATCACAATTCAACAATGTCTCCATCATAGCCCGATATGGATAAGCGGCAGAGGACTGAGACACTAGTTTTCCATTCAAACTGACATCCACCTGGCTGAACAGGGATTGAAGAAAGAGGTTCATGGGTCCTACGGGTGCATTTTCTGCTAAGTCACGTCCGTCACCATTGAGAATCTTGGCTTTTAAAAACATGGTTTGTGATAAATCGACATACTCCTCTGCTGTTCCCGCAACATGAAACCCAATTGGTGACCCTGATGATAATAATTAAACAGGGTTATAACTGACCCATCTTCTTTCAGCTATGCTCGTTTGTGTCGGTGGGACTGTAAAAAGATCCAATTCTGTTTTAGTGCAAAGACAAGAGTGTGCATCTGCAAGTGCCATTGTGAGAAATAAACAGATTCAATCTAATCAAAAATATCAACAGGTTTTTTCTGGTGCTTAACTTTTTTGGAAATGATTTTAGAAGGTGTGGTACGACGCTTTATAGATTTCTGTTGCCGTGTAGACTGAACTTTGCCTCCAAATTTCTGGTTCAAACCGTGTAATGCTCGGGAAGTGTGTTTTCTTGCAGAAGTGCTTGCACGGTGGCGTTTGGCTTCTTTCATTGGCTTGTCTCGTAGGGTGTCATCCATTATCTCCATACATGATGAAAGGACCTCTCTTCCAAGAGCAGCTGTTCCACCTTTCAAAAGAGGCACTGCTGATCGAAAAAGTCCACCGAGAAGACCACCAAGGCCATACCCTTGTTGTACTGGTGTTCCTTGAAACACAGGTATGCCACTACCAATATGGTTGATGTAATATTTTTCATAATTCTGAGGGTCTTGTACGTAGACTTTCCTGTTCATCTTGCATATGACACGAATGTTTAGGGGGTTAAGCAAAATAAGGTGAGTGCGTCTGCTGAAAAGTAGTTTCACTATGACTTTCCCACTTTCAAATGGTACAGGCTTCCCACTACTTGTCCTTATATCAATAGTAAAAGTTTCAAAATCTTTCCTTTGTAAGGGTACGTGATGAGGTGTTGCATAGGTTAATGTTACCATTTGACCCCCTTTTCTGTGGTTCACTTCAACAGTGCGTAACAGTGGCACATTTGAATCCCCCACCAGTTGTGGTTGTATAATGTCAGCGTAAACAAACAAATTGTGATAATCCTGATAGAGATCGACGGGCCTAATGCCTGTTTGTGTATCCCATATGCCTTTTTCTTGAAATCCCAGCATAGCACACAAATTATCACTTAATTCGAGCATAATAGGTGGTTCAACTTTAACAAAACATTTTGACAATAAAGGATCGATTGAAAAGCTAGCATTGTCTTCAAAAAGATTATTTAAAGTGTGAACTATTTTTTTTACTGACGCTGTTGAAATCCTGTTCTATCTGTCCCCTGTCAATTTCTCTTGTGATGCATGCATGATCCTTCTGATTATTACCTTCAGTCCCACAACCGGCATAATCACGTTTCAAAATCGTATTTGCCTCTTGAAGAGCAAGATCTAAGAAGACATGTTCCAGCAAGCTTTTTAATACCGGTTCAATAACTGATGGAATGCTCATTACGTTTATTGTACACGATCAAACTCCTTTTGATTGTTCCTGGCTTAGTCGCGAATGGCTATGATTTGCTTTGCATATACTGTTTATATAAGTACACTCTCCCCCAGCCATTTGTTTTCCTTAACAATCCCTTTGTCTCTAAATGCCTTCTGTTGCCATGTGACGTCAGCTCATGACTATTCCAACACCTCACCGCTAGTGTTTAACTTTCTTTCTAGGCCTGTATAGCGTCATTGATCTGTTTCTACCTCCCGGAATGACGTCATGTCGCTTTGGGGATCACTGACGTCATGCTGACGTCAAAATATGACGGCATCCCCTGGAGTGTCCTCAAAATGGTCACTCCCTGGAGTGTCCTCAAAATGGTCACTGCCTGAAGTGTCCTCAAAATGGTTCTACCTCAGGTGTCACCATTTCTAATATCGTTCCAAATTGCAACATATTCACTTAGCCCTACTCCGCCTATCTTTGTATATAAAGAAATATGGATTACATGAAGTGTTTTCTTCCCTTATAGAAGACCTGAAATTATTGGAGCTGGACGGACTGACATTCGAAAATCTTGGCAACCAGTACACTCTACATGGTACAGTTTCATTTCTGTCCGCTGATGATTTAAGAGCTCATGATATAGGTGGTTTTGAAACTCATTTCAACCATGGTAGAATTTGCAGGACATGTACTGTCACAGATGATTTAAAAAATCATTTCCGTTCAGATACATTGCACTCTGAGAACAGAGGATTCATACAAAGAAGCTAAAACAATTGCATTAAATCCTGGTCTTGCTTGTGGCCCGGTATTTATGGAATTAAACGCTCCAGTGTACTTAATCAGTTATCTTATTTTCACGTTGTACATAAGTTATCCGCTGATGTGGCTCATGGTTTACTTCAAGGAGTTATACCCGAAGTGCTGTGTCAGGTAGTAAGAAAGTGTGTACTGGATGGATATTTAACTGTTGACTATTTGAAGGAAAGGATTAAAAACTTTCCGTATGAAGTTTTTTATCGTACTAACAAACCATCAATAATTCCAGAGAACAACATGAGGATTAAGCAAACTGCTTGTCAAGCTTGGTGTTTACTGCGCTTGTTCTCACTTATGGTTGGCCATCTTGTTCCTCATGCTTCAGAAGCTTGGGATGTTCTGTTAAAACTAATGGACGTTACAGAGTACTGTATTACTTCAATTGCTACTCCAGACTTACCTACATTTGTTGCAGATTTGATTAAGGAATTTCTTTCTTCATACTATGATGTTTTCCCTGATGTGACCATGAAGCCAAAGTTTCATTATCTTGTTCATTATCCTAAGCATTTAGTCAATTTTGGGCCAGTTGTTACCACATGGACCTTGTGCTTTGAAGGGAAGCGTAACTATTACAAGGAGATATCAAGACCTACCAAAAATCGCAAAAAAATGTGCAAAACACTAACACGCAGGCATGAGTTTAATCAAGCATCTTTTCGATCCACAAAGAATTTCCTAAGTAATGATTTTTTGATGCATTCAAATGGTACATTGTTTCCTCTGAGCCTCCTGCCTAGAGAGATTCAACAAACTTTTCTGCCTTTATATCCATCCGAGTCTGCATACAAAGTTACTAAAGTACAAGTCAAAGGTACTTGGTATGCTACAGGCTTGTTGGTAATTGTGGAAGCTGGAACTGCTCAACATGTCTACCAATTTGCTCGGATTGAGCACTGCTTTATTGTTGCAGGTGTAGCCTATTTACTCTGTCGTCTTGCTTGCAGCACAGAATGCATTGTCCACATTCATGCATACAATGTGCAATTTGGTACATCATTCTCACCTCTCAAGCCAAAAGAACTGACTGTCTACTTTCCACTTCCGATATATAAGGCTGGGAATATGAATCTTGTTATACTTACGCATAATGTGCCAATTTTCTCCAAGTAAGTGAAAGAGAACATTATTAGTGAAGAAGAAAAACTTCTTAAAATGAGTAGAGGCAAAGCAGTTTCACCTCTGATATCTATCATTAAAGATGTACATGTACAGTAACTTATGTTTAAATAGATCTTTAAATTTCATATCATAAATTGTGATAAAATTTCTTGCCCAAGCCGTTCTACTTGCTTGAAACTTTTGGTGGTAATTTTGTTAAAAGCTTTACCGGTTCCATACATTTTTAACACTCTTTTGGCACATATGACTCAGATTGTTGCAGTGCCGTTGAACATCAATAAACAACAACCAATTCCAAGCCAGACACTTCCTCTGACTATTCAACACATGGGAGTTTTCAATTTTTTTCAAGTCATATTAACCACGGTGCTGTGCAGTACAGTCACATACTACCATGCCATGACTGAAAGCAACATTTTACTTTATAATCTGCTGTAATAGTACTACTACAAACTATGGTATGTGTACAAGAGAGCGACCAGTCTTTAATATCTCTATCAATTTACTGATGGTAAATGATTTTGTAACTATCAACTGTTATTCCTTTCTTCGATCTGCCATGTTGTCTTCCCTGTTGTCCAGCTATCACTGCTATAACTATGGCAATTCAATGTGTTTATACTGTACTGTAGTTACTCCCTGCAAGTGAAAGGTTTTTTTCTTTCTTAAATGTCCATTTTTAAGCTAGTCTTGTGTAACTGTCTTTCCTTCCATTACACAAGAATTTGATGTATGACGTATTTTATGCACATCAATATGCAATACACACATGTACATGAATACATTGAATACTTGTACATTCTTATTCTGTTACAGTTTTACACACAAGTTTCTACTCACTTGTAACCAAAGAAACAAACACAACAGAATTAGGGGCGTCAAGGATAGAGCTTTTAAAATTTGCTTCTGCGACTTGTGGTGAAGGAGGTATTGCTGCCAGTTATTAATGGTATAGATCAATAAAGCAACAGCAAGGAGTAAGTATACAGTACTTAGAGCATCCTTAAAAAAGTTGTTTGCTCTTACTCAACAGACCTTACCAAATTGCCGACCATTATTTTTCAAAAAAAGATTGATTTGCTCTAAAATGTAGAACATGAGTGTGTAACAGATATTTTAAAATCCTCATTTTTATAAAACAAAGTTGACCTACTACTGACTGACTATTGGTTTCAATGTGACAGCATCAGGAACCTATGCAGTCATATGATGGCGTGTGTGTATGTTTGTGAAGTCAACTGGTAAACACGGTATCTGAATAACGGTACAGTGAATTCTTATCATATAGAGCTCACCCGAAACTCAATTGATAGGTGTACTTATCATGACAGTCAACGTGAGGTAATTAATTTTTTGCACTATATAAGAAAGTGAACCATCAGAAGTTTCCGAAACTTCTAAGAGAGAAATTAAAAAATGAGAATTACTTTTTACATCTAACCCTATCTTCAAATTACCAAAAAAAAAAATCAAGCCCTGAAAAATGGGGCTAAACATTGGCAATAATTTGCATCTCATGTTCAGCAACTTAATTTGTACAACATTCAATCACTTAAAATTTTGAAATGATTATTAATATAAAAACATAAATTTTACTTTGAAAGTAAATAATTTTCAAGTAACTTTTACATTTAAAATTAAAATTGTAAAAACCAACTTTTTGAACATGGATCAATGTTTAGCCCCCTTTTTCAGGGGTTCCAACCAATTCTTTTTTGGAGGAAGGGGAGGGGGGGAGGGAGTTTGATGTAAAAAGGAATGCTCTCTTCAATTCTGGAGGTTTGGGGGAAATTCTGATGGCTGATTTCTTTATAAAGTGCAAAAAAAGTAATTTTCTCCAATTGACTTTAATGATAAGTACCCATACCATTTGAGTTTCAGGTGAGCCCATTATGGTACATAGACAGCCCATGGTCTGAAGATATGCCCAATTATTTTTTGTGATGATGTCATGCATATTAATGAGTGGGTGGGGCTTAATGTGAAAATATCAAAATGTTCATATTTCAATAACCACGTGTCTGTTTTGTTACATATTTCGTGTAATAATATTAGCTAGTGTCCACATGCTCATGGTATAAAAACATTGAATCTCAATAATATGTGTAGTGGCCACTGGGCGGGGTTTAATGTGGTTTTGCCAAATAGAGCTTGTAAAAAAAATCTTCAAAACGACACATTGGATTTATTTGATATGTGGTACACAGGCAGTCCATGTTGCGTAAATGAATGTGCCCTATTGTTTTGGTGTCATGCATATTAATGAGTGGATGGAGCTCAACATACAAATCTGAAAAAATGGTCATATTTAACAACCATCTGTTCGTTTTGTTTCATATTTAGTATAGATATTATGCTAGCCCATGTTTATGATTTAAAAGCTTTGAATCACATTAGTATACATGGTAGACGGTACTTTTAAACAAAAGCTCTAGAACGACACATTGTATTTATATCCTATGAGGTACACATTTATTTCCTATGAGGCACGCATACTATAATTATTTGCCTTACATGTAATTATAAAACATGTTATGATATGCATTAACAGTTACAGTATCGCTCACGTAGAACTACCGCATACAAAACGTATAGAATCGAATAACATCGTATATTCCCTCGTAGTATTGTCGACAGTTTTTAACTGTCGCCTAAGCTCCATATAATCCTCGCATAAGCCCTGTATAAGCCACGTAAATACTCTACGCAGAGTCACGGATAATCCGCCCTACAAAATATAATCCCTGCGTAAGCTTTTACCCATAAACGCTTCTAATTCCCGTATAATCCTTCTTACATCGAATTTCGAAAATTCACAAACCTAACCACACACATACACCACTGATTAACTGTGTACACCCTGGCGATGGCCAGATGAACAAAGTTCGCATTTAATGGTCATTAGTTAGTTGTCCATGATTTGAGAAAGTTACGGCGAGATTGGTGAAAGGTTACTAACGTAATTCTAACTTTGACCTAGAGTAAATATTTCTCATTGGGGTTACAGATATTTTAAAGCATATTCTCATATAGTTGAGGCTTTAATCTCTAGTTCAATACGGCAGGCCTAATGTTAAATCCTATTTTGGGTTTATACACTGAACTTTGAATACTATAGTATGCTCAGTGCTGTAATGTCGTTCTGATTTTTGACCTAAGACAACGTGACGGTTTCACATATTCCTTATGAGAAAACGTGCAATTCAACTTTTATTCTTATGTAGATCAAATATTCTAAAAATGTATGCTTTTTCTTAATATCATTTCCTTCAAAATCTTTAGCTAAAAAACGCCCGACTTTGAGGGTCATTGTAGCAGTAGTGACAAAGATAAGAATCTTAACATTAGTGTGAAATATTGTTCGATTTTTTGACAGCCCTAATTGATTGTACTGGACAATTTTTGTTAAAATTGTTTTTCTGAATAATATTATTAACTTTTATCTTAATGCATTGCCTTCTTGCCCTAATAAAAAAAGTAATAGTTGGTACACCCCCACCTGCACACTCATGCTATAGGCCTCTTTCCCTTTTATCTCAAAATTTGACAATTGTTTACATTAAAATTATATTAACGTTCTTGTTAAGCACAAGTCTTTTCCTGAAAGAAATTTAGTTGTACATGTACCTTGAATCTCATGAAATTATACCCTTTTAATTCCGTGAAAATCTAATGCTTTTCTTTCTTTTTCTTCAAACGAGGTAAGTATACTTTGATGTTTGAAATTTAATTATTGTTAATTATTACTTTCTTAACCCTTGTTAAAGATACCATTTACTAAATTTGGTTCATACATCATGTTTCTGCATGAATGTTATACTTACAATATCTCAGTGCAGGGACGGTGGAGCATTTAAAATAATAAGGAGGAGGGGGGGGGGGTGGCTAATTAGTCCGGGTAACATGATGACACATGTTCACCTAAAATTATTGGGGGCTAAAACCCTTGGCTCCGCCGCTTCTGTAGTTTTGTTCCATATACCTATCCCTTAAACAAAGAAAGATAACATTCACATACATCTTTTTTTCTGCATGAATTTTATACTTTAGATATTTTTACATGTTATGCAATAGATTGTTAATTGTGACTCACCCCTACACCCCCGGAGTCATTACACCAAAGTGGGTTTACAAAAAATGTACATTGACTTCAGTCACTTGGGCGACTGACATTTGTTGTGATATGACTTACCCCAAATCAATCACATGTACAAAGTCAATGGGTCTGAAGTAATTTGACCCACCCCAGAATCACTCTGGTGACAGACAATTTGGTACAATGACGCACATGTGAGTCACTATTCTATAAGTCAATAACTTACCTTTGACTGGCATTGCCCGGCGGTAGTAGGGGACTAGGGGCGAGTCATACACTGTAGGCGTACAATTAAATAACAAAGCATTGAATTCCAGACGCGGATCCTGAAATTTTATAAAGGGGGATGGGGAGGGAGTGCACATCAGTTCTGACTGACTTTTGTTCTCTTGTGCATGACGTTTGATGCATAGCTCAAAGACGTTATTCTTCTCACACTATAGCTCTAGACCTATTTAGATATCAATCATATTCCTATTATAGTTCCTATCTGTTTAAGTTGTAAGATTTTAAAGGTTGCCGAATTAACTTCAATTTCTTTTCCTTTTACAAGGTAACGCTATCCGATATATTTTGGCATATTAAACAACAACCTTGCAGAGTGATGCATGCAATACACAGGCAGATATGCGGGTTTCCAATTTCATATCTTGGTGTTTTTTTTTTGTATTGTAATTTGCATCCCCCGACCTTTCTCCCCTTAACAGTGGTGTAGAGGCAAGGGGTAAGAAAGGGGAGAGGAGGGGGAAGGGGGGGGGGGAGGGGTGAGTCCCCTAGCTATTTTCACGGAAATGTCTAATAATCGCACATTTCGGAGCAGATAACGCAGTGGCAGTTGATCGATATCAAAGTTTTTAAAATCTTAATATAGAGTCGTTTAGTGTAATACACCTTCTGTTCATTATCTATTTTATTACATCATTGCAAAACAGCAAAAATGATAGATGTTTGGTCCAATCTTATCCCTTATGGTTTCTGTTTTGCAGCATGTAGGCCCTACTCCATGACAATACATTTCTTGATTTATCTTGTCCCTGCAGATTTAATTGTCCTGATTTGTTTTGCTTTCATGGAACAATGGATATGGTTAGCAATTTTTGTAATTGCCATGACTGCTCTTTTGTGGATTATTTGTTGCCTATTAGTGGCTTAAATCCCTTCATCATTGATGTTGAACGGAGCAGTGTTCTCATGAGTATTGTTCATGTGAGAAAATCCATGGATAATGCCTATTGTAGCTATTTGTTTTAGGATGATAGTTGGCAAAGTCTGCAGGGTTTCCATATTCAAGAAATTTTCAAAAAGGTATGTTTCCCACAGCTTTGTATTAAAAAAAAGTTTTATAAAGCCACTTCTTTACAACTGTTACACTAAAAGAATGCATGTGTTACTTTAAATCTTTTTCACAGACTTCATAAAATAAATTGTGAAGACGACTTTGTGTTTATTCTTTGATCAGGTATGCAGGGGCCGACTGACCAGACGGTCCATCGGGTAATAACTGATGCTGCTCCCCCCATTTTCCTAGTGCTTCTCCATCCTAGCCCCACCCTCACCCCTCCCCGAAATGAGGGAATTTTCACGAAATTGAAGAAAACTTACCAAAAATTAAAATCGGTTCACCCAGCCTCGTCTTGAAACCCCTATGGGACACCCCGACCGATGGAATTTCAACTTCCACCAGGTTAAAGTACACTTTGAATATGGTATAACTTAAAATTTTAACATAACTTTCTTTTAGCATAAATGGTGAAAACGATAACGATGATATAAGTCCATGACGTGTGAAACAGCAGCCTTACTCTTGTATGGTAGCCCTTGATGAACGTTTGCCATGTTCTTGTATTTTTCATATCTACGGGCGTTGTTAATTGTGTTCTTCTGGGCCTGACGAACGGTGGGGGAGGCATGGAAGGCAAGGGATTATTCCAGGCTCAGATAACTATACCACTAGACATTCTTTCCAAAAATCCTCCCTTTCAAAGTCAACAAGAGAATAAATCTCTTAGTTTTCTTACTACAGTATGAAATGTGAAGGAAATTAACCAAAATCAAGAAATCCATGCAGAAAGAAAATAGAAATCTTTTGAAAATAAAATAATCAAACACCCGAAGGGAAATAAAATAACATCGAAACTAGAAACGAGCAAAGAAAAAACATGAGATTGGTCATGAATATTTATTTTTATTTCTTGAAATATGATATGTCAAGGAAATGAACAAGAAATCGTGCCATGAATCGTGCAAAAACTAATTAGGCCCTACTGAAAAATTGAAGGCAAAGAGACAAGCATGCTCAATCAACACTTAGTCAGACAGTAAAGGGTCAAAACATAATGCAAGATAAAGTATACTCATCTATCTCCATATAAAAGAAAGAAAAACATTAGATTTTCATGGAATACAAAATAAACCAACCATTTTTTTAAGGAGATATACTCGTGCAAGAATTTTATTTTATTTTATATCAGCTGCGATACGGGGCAGATCATTGCGGTACGGAAGTAGTAGACAGGTAGATCTGGTTCTGGAACTTCTTGCATTCAGTACATTGCCGTGCAGTACCACAAAATGCTCTTTTAGTGTGGCATTATAATGGCTTATAATCACATGTACTATGAGACTTGGAAATTGTCTATAAGAAAAACATGGAAATTGAAATAGGTTTTTAAAACTTACACTTCGATATCAGCGGGAAAAATGTAAAAAAATCAAGCCCAGTTCAGTCTTTTCAATCCAAGTGTTCCATGTTTATGGTGTTGTACATATTTGATCGCATGATAAAATACAACACGTAAAAGTTGGTCGATCATGTCGTCGCTAGCTAGATTGTATAGCGTGTAGTGTATAAGTATATGGCTTGCCATGATGTATGGAATGAAATCCTGCATGATACGTGATGTTAATATTTATCTTATTTACTGAACAATAAAAAGAAGACATGTACAAGCAGTAATAAACCTTAGTTTTGCATTTTTATTTTACTTTTCTTTATGAATCTCTTGATATGAATGATACGTGTATTAACTTTGAAGTTGTTTTAATCCATGAAGGGTTACTTTTCAGATATCAGCAAGTTACATAGAAGTGATAAAAGAAATTGCTTTGCCATCAATAATGAGGTCAAAAATCTTTGTACGGTGAAATTTTTAAAATTTCAATATCTTTTTTTTACCGGCCACTGAGTAATGTGGTTTGTTGTATAGGCAAATAACTGCATATACCTCTTACACTACATGACTGTGACCACCCCACCCCCTTGATATTAGTGGGGCTGGTGTCTCTACACTACTGCACTACATGGATCTGATTAATTTCATATTACAGACTGCATTTTATATATCTGCCTACATTACCACATAAACAAATAACATATTTAAGTACTCTGTATAGTATATGTACAAAATAATATATTTTTCCTAAATAACGTTTACCATGTAAAAAAATTCTTCTGAAAACTGATATTGTACCCTGTGCAAGACAATGAAAAGCATAACAATTTTTGTAAAACATAGAAAAATTAACATTTTAGAATGATAGAAATGGTTTTGTCATAAGACAGGATGGATTTTTGTAGACTAAAACTTAAGAAAAATATGGATTATTTTGTCTTCTCACAAAGAAGTGAACATTGTTTGAATGTCTTATGTGTTATCTGCTTTGTGATTTTGTAAGGTTTTAAGTTTTTATAAAACCATTCCTAACACAATAACAAATTGTGTTTGTTTGTTTCCCAACACCAACAATGTATGATCAGTTAGTGAAGCATATTTTCAAGACTTACCCAAAGATGACCATCCCTCAGCCTAATTTACCAACAGGAAGTCTGAAACTTAGTTCGTTTTTTGTTTGGAATTATAAGGGGACTTATCTAAAGTCATCCTGAGTATGAAAAAGATGTGATTCCCTTTATTAAACTTATGACATGAGATCACCATCTTTATTATCAAAATCATCCACGTGTTAAACTAATCACAAAAATGGTAATTTGCCACTGTTCTCCTAAAGATGTGGTATACCCGCAAAAATAATCAAATCCCCTTCAAGGAAAATTATAAGAGGTTGTGGGAATTCTCACAAACTGACAAAGAGATCTGAATGACCCAACACACCAAAGAAAAGTACATGAGGGAAAGTCCCCCTAAAATTAGAACAATAGTGTGAACCCATACCATATCTTATATAATATGTACAACTATATTGTAAAGTTGTTATTGACTTAATACATTTTTACCTGCAGGTTTTGTGGAAGAACAGATTGATGTACAAATTTAGAAACAATCACAGACGCTGTGACAGGGAGGCAGAAGTGGTTTCCAAAAGAAAAGGGTGCCGAAAGTATTAAATGTAAAGTGTTCATCAAAACCACCGGTGAAACCACAGTGGAATGCTTCATTACTTACCTAAGTGACCAGAGACTGAAGATGACACTTTTATTAAGCAGCATATCAAGTGGTTGCAGTTAGAATGGAAAGAGACAACCAGACTATAAGCAGATGGCTTATTGCATGGAAATGACCCTTGCAGATAGAAGACGGTGGCTTGTTAACACAGTACCAATGCCTTTAATAGCAGTAATTCGGGAAGAATACCCATGGCTGTTTGATGAAGACCAGGTATTAATTTTACTAGTTGGTTGATATATGTTGTAATAATAGAACTTAAGATCTGCTGCAGCCAGTTCGACTAAAAGGCCTACGTATTTAACAAAAATATCAGAAAGTTTCAGGAAAACTTAGTTAAAGGTTCTGAATCCATCATTATTTGCTTAGTTTCCTTCTGAAAAGGGGTTGCATCTTGCACTATAGTATAGCTAATCCTAGTCAGCCAAGATGGCCACTGAGTCTATGCTTTACCTTAAATAACCAATGGGTTGAAAATGCGACCACAAGTTGTCGGAACTTTTTTTCTCACAACTTTTCTTTCGTTTTCTATAATTTCTAGTTTGGTTTATACGAATGCTAAAACAATAAACTTTTTAATAAAAAAAAAGTCAAAATGACAAACAAATTGAGATGAAGATTAGAATTACAGCATTTTTTTCCCCTTTAACTTTTCAGCTTGTATATTTTGCTTGTAAATAATGAAAATATAGGATTTTTGACATGTATAAGTAGTTTCAGACATTTTATTTCCATAACACCATTTTTTTTATTGAACCAAAACATGTAAAAACAATGAAAAGAAAAAAAAAAAAAAATCACCAAAATGACTCACTGAAAGATAAAGACCCATTGATTTATCATGAATATCGAAACCGGGACTTTCTGCATTCCAGCTTGCGTACTAACCGCTACCCCATTCTTCTAAAATGGTAGTTTTAAATTTATTTAGATATCAGTATCAAAATAGAGGGGGTAAAAGCGATTTGAGATTTGTTGGAGGTTAGAAAAATGCTTTGCCATTCATTTTTTCTGTTTTTAAGGAAGTACTGCTATTGGAAATTGACGTTTTAAAGAAAGTAGTCTACAAAGGCCTATAAAAACTGATTGAAGATAGGTGCAGTCAAAATTCCACCGCATTTGGACGCAAAGATCTCTACTGGTACTGTACATGTTTTATGAAGAGCAAATGTGAAGGAATGTGAGTTTTTTAAAAGGTTTTTTTTTAAACATCTAATGGAGTATTTTCGAATGAAATAAGTTTCACTGCTTTGGGCCTGCTTCATACACCAAAGTAATTTTTGAAGTAAGTATAGGAATACAGGGTCGAAGTTAAATATTTTTGCCACTGTTCCACAGAATAGTACTTTCTCAGATAATACTGTTCCAAATCAGATCCAGTGTTTCAACTTTTGTGCCAAAGATGGGACAAATTCCTTTCTTCAAACTTGGCTTAGATTAAAACTACTTAAGTTTCACTGCTTTAGGCCTGCTTCATACACAAAGTAATTTTTGAAGTAAGTATAGGAATACAGGGTCGAACTTAAACATTTTGTTCAATATGAATGAATATCAGTTACTAGTATATTATGTACATGATGTAGCCTCCCGTTGCGTACAGCGGTACACTTGCAAGCAGCCTCACATATGCGTATTCAGGGTTGAGCTGACAATTGCAGGCTTGTGGAAACCTTGATCTTTCTGAAGGAGATTCTTTTTATGATTGTGGTATTTGTATGACAAGATACCCTTTTCTTTTAGCAGAATTCAAGTTACTGATTATTGATGCCACATGCTTGTAAAAGAACACTGGAACAGCGATGTTTGAAAATTCACTGTTCTTGCATAAAAAGTAGTTTTTGGAACAGCTGAGCAGTTGCAAATAAGCTGTAGCAAGTTCGCTATAGTTGATTCCACCCCCTAAAAATTGTAGTTGTCCCAGTTGGACGATTAATCGAGCCCCTGGCCTGATGACAACATTTATGAATACACAATTATTTGTTTTATGAACAGCTATCCATTCAGATGATGAGAATCCAGGGCACAGATGTACAGCTTGCTGCATCGCTTCAGGCAGGACTGAGAAATACTCAACAGCATTGCTTACAAAGGGGAAGGACAGAAAGAAACCTGACCCTATTTTAGTAAAGGCCCTCAACAATATAAGTAGTCAACATTCTCAAGATGACAGGATGAGTATGTTAAATCCTTACCTTGTTTCTTTGGCGTTGGGTGGATAAGAGCATACAGATTATGATACTAGTGCACGTTAGCCCCGAAGCAAAGCTGGATCTTAAGTTGCACAGCTTGATAGGAACTGAATTAGGGTCTTTCCATGCCAGATGTTACCAGTAAAGTGTACAGCGGTAAGCCAGAAAGTGGTTGTGAAAAGCTAAAAATCAGTTTCGATTATGATTTACAACCAACAATTGTTGGTCAGATGTAAGGTTCTACTACATACTTTTGCAGATAAAAATTCAGCTTCTCATTTCTGACATTCAAAATTGATCATGGCGTCAAATAATTTCAATGTTGGCTGCCAAATCCAAAATCTGATTACTGGAACTTGCCATTTCAGGACGGTTTCAGAAACAGGCATTTTATGATGGAATCTGTACAATTATTTTTTCATCCGTTTACAAAATGAGAACGGTCCTTCTTGTAAACTAAAGTGAACTAAGCCACCACTTGGAAATGTATGTGTACTGTACATCTGTGAAATTTTGGGGCAGTTGCATGTATAATTACAAAGCTACAGAGCTTTAATTATGACGTATGGTAATTGCATATTATTACGTGCTTGGCCAGACAGGCACATATGCGTTGTGCGCATTATTACGTATTTGAAGGGTTATGGACACGCCCTTTTGAAGCATTGGCGTACCATTAAACCTGGGAACCTCTCCATTGCCACCGTGACTGTGTTCATACAATATAAGTGGTCATGTGAAGTGGCAAATGCACGACAGCCGTCTGCTAGGGTTAAAAAATATATATATATAAAAAACAAATGGTAGCTATTTTTGTTTCATCCCTGGCATCGTTTACTACGTGAATCCAGGAGTGAACTAGGAGAAAGAATCACTTTAAAACAGGCCGTTATACAAACAATGTTGTACTTGACAGATTCAAGTAATCAACATAATTTTGTAAACAAACCGGAGACTGGTCTCACCATTTAGTCATCAATTTATATATATAGCACCTTTAGCCAGGGTCTCAAAGCGCTGGAACCAATGCGACCTTATATAAGTGTTTATTCCAGCCAGACGAATCAGCGCACAGAAACTTAGGCGCCTATATGGAATAAGACGGGAAGTGGATGAACATGCATCTCTTCTTGAATATTGTTCCAAGAAGGGTTCGATTGTCCACTGAGAGAGATGGCTTAACGTCCCCTTGGAAGGACAGTGAGTGCCAAGCAACCATTGACATTTCTCTCAACAGCTAAATGGGCAAACGACGTACTTCCACTTTGATGTTCGGCGTACTGTATCTGCCATTTGGCAGATGATCCTCATTTGAATAGTAAAAGAGGAAGGCAGTTTTGAATTTTTTTTTTATACATACCCTCGATGTATATGATGTTAACCAATTTCTTTTTTTTTTTTTTTTTTTCACGGTGTCCACATGTATGGCAGCTTTTGTAGCAATTCCTGGCCTTCTAATGGAGGATATTTATAATATTCTTGTCTTTCTAAAAACTGAGGTATGTATTTCATGCTTTCATTATAGCAACAAATTATAAGGGGGAAAGAAATTTAAAGGACCTACAGCTAAATATATTACGATTTTAGAAGTCCCCCTTTTTTGTATAAATTTTCCCCTAATAGAAAATTACACAAGGGGAAAATTCCCCCCAAATTTTAAACACTAGTGGGAACATTGCAGCTTCATATTCCAGTTTGTTGCATTATAACATTTGGGTAATCAGTGGGAAAGGTTAGACGTAGACAAGCTGTGCACAAGGGATGTGCATATAAAAAAAAAATATGTTATTACATAATGATTTAAAGGAATAGTCTATCCCTCAAAATGAAATTATTCCATAACGAGGGCACTAATGGAAAGCATTTTGGTGAAAATAGAATTATCCTCATAACTTAAGAAGTTATACAAATTTATAACAAGTACAACTGCACTATAAGCTCAATATAGTCTGCTTATGACATTTTGCCAGAACAGTAAGAAATTTTCGATCTATTTGATGGGGTAAAAATGTTTTTCAACTTGCTAAGTGATGATTGAAACATGTTTGTGTCTTGCTGAAGTATGAAGGTGAATTTTAGTAGGAAATTCATGCATGTAATGAATTGGACTGATACCTTAAAATAGCCTTCCCTTTGATTGGAATATGAATTTCAGCATGATTCCTCTACCAGCTTGTTTCTTTCTTCATGCCTTCTTTTTGTGTTACCTTAACTTGTATGCCATAATTTCTTGTATTTTCAGAAAATGGACATCTAACCTAAAAGCAATTTCTAACCACAGTTTTTACAAGAAAAGTTAAAGGAATAGTCACATGGATTTCTGTTCCATCATGTATGATAGACAACAAACTTTAAAAACAAATTAGTGAAGAAATTTTGTCATTATCTTATTATGTTCAGAATTTACGACAATTTAAAGATGGAAAAAATGTAGTACTAAAAAAAAAAAAAAAAAAAAAAAAAAAAACTTGTATAGTATTTGTCCTTCAGTGTAATAATGGTCATATAAATTCCAGCATTTCTTTAAAAATTCAATCAAAGTTCTCAACACTATCAAACAAAATTTCTCGTCCATTATAATGGTAGGCTGGGATGCATAATTGACAAGAAAATATTTAGTAATTTTCTTTAGTATACATCAATTTTTAAATAAGATTAAAAAATCCTATTCATTTTAAAGAAAAACAAAAGACTTTAAATAGACTGTATGGCAGCACAGATGTTGCCAATCTACCATTTTCATCCAAAATTAAAAAATGTTTCAAATTTCACAACTTCGAATCAAAAATAGCTATTAACACCATATTTTCACTAAAATGGATCTGAAATTGTTCTTTATCATTGTTAATTTCATTTACATTAATAATGATCTGTGCATTTAAAACTACGTTTTATCTATTCAGAAAGATATCTTTACAAGTAATAGAATTCTACATTTTCAGCTGCTAGGCTTTGATTAAGTGCACAGAGCATTATTAACTCTTACTCTACCACAGGTTGAAAACGCAATTGTAAATTTTCGGACCTTTTTTTTTTTAAATAATTTTCCCAACTTCTCTTTCATTTTCTATCATTTCAAGTTTCTTTCATAGGAATGCTAAGACAATAAACTTTTCAATAAAAGAGTCAAGATGACGAAAATAGTGACATAAATATACCACATAAAAACAAAAAATTGCAATTTTTCGGCAAGAATATTAGCATTTCTTCAACTTATTTTAAGCTAGTATTTTTGCATGTGAATATGTACTTTGTGACATTCTTTTTGCATTAATGGCACTCAATTTTTTATTCCAACCCCAAACTTGTTAAAACAATGAAAATCAAACAAAAGAAAGTTCCTCCGTAATTATGCGCCGAAAAACAAAGCCCTATTGCTCAGCATACAACAGAACCCCGACCCTCTCACACTACACACGCATTGACTGCTTTTACTGTGAAGCAAATTGGAGTGTGTGTTTATCTACTTATTATAGCGACATCGACTGCTATGGAGGTACATGTAGCAACATGTATGTGTCATATATCAATCCAAGAAAAACAAAAATACATTTCTGACAATGTTTTTTTTGTGTGCTGGAGTTGTGCTGTGACCAGGAATTATGTTTTGAAAAAGTTAACTAAAATAGGCTGAACATTTTAAATTTTTCTTGAACTTTTGCCCAAAAAGAGATTTAAGATACAAACAGTGAAAATTTGACCAGATTATAGCATAATGATGACTTACTGAGTTGAACATGGGTTTTCAAGCAAAGGCAAGGTCTTCAAGTATTATTAATATTGTGTTTGGAAAAAAATAAAAAAATTGTTGGGTTTTTTCTTCTTCTTCAAATTATTGTTTTTAACCAATTTCAAGTAAGTTTAACTCAAAAATTCTCAATATAACTCTCATCAAAAATATTCATTTATTGAAAGAACTGGAATGGCTCTTTCAAATGATACAAATTCATTGCTGTGGGCCTGCTTGCCACACGACAGCAATCTTCTGAAAATAATCATAAAAAATGCCGAATAATTCGGCATGTAGAGTGAGGGTTAACATCAATGAAAAATGGGTAAATTTTCTAACAGGCAAACAGCAAAAGTAGAGAGCAAAGTTATATACAAATTGTATTTTTTTAACTAGTAAAGTTGACTTAAGTTGTATGGCACAGGCAGTCATCATTTTGGACCGCTTTTAGCTGATTTTCTAAACCTTAGAACAGATGTACTAGTTCTGCCAAAAAGAACCCCTGACACCATGCTTGTATAGCCAAGTTGCCATTAATTTCACCGTTAAAAACAAGTGAGTTAATGTATAAGCTGTAAAAACGGACACTGAAAAAAATATATATGCAATAATCCCAAGAATTAACAATCGATAAACTGGTACAATAGCTAGCTGCCTTGTGAAAGCTGTACTCAAGTCTTGTTTTTCTAATACACAAACAGGATATTCCATGTACTTTGTTAACCAGGCATGAAAATATATATTTTGATTTGGGGGTGGGGGATCGTAAAACGATAAAATTGCTGATGGCACCAATTTTTTTCTTCTTCAAAATTGTGGTCTTTTAACTGTTTGGAGGCCTAATTTTTACTAAAGAACAAGAAAAAACGAAAGGTAACATTGCCTCAAAATCTTGACCTCTTTGTCGATCAGCCAACCCCCTCCTCCCCCTCCTGAAGAGAAACTATTCTAGTGGAAATTATATTCTCCAGTCACATGTCTTAGAATAGATGACAGGCGACACAGGTTAAAATGACATGTTCTAAGATTAAAGAAACCAAGCTTAAAGCCACATGTCTTAGAATAGATGACAGGAGACCCAGGTAAATGACATGTTCTAAGATTAAAGAAACCAAGCTTAAGGTCACGACTTAGAATAGATGACAGGCGACCCAGGTATATGACATGTTCTAAGATTACAGAAACCAAGCTTAAAGGTCACCACCTAAAATAGATGACAGGCGACCCAGGTATATGACATGTTCTAAGATTAAAGAAACCAAGCTTAAGGTCACATGTCTTAGAATAGATGACAGGCGACCCATGTAAATAACATGTTCTAAGATTAAAGAAACCAACCTTAAGGTCACATGTCTTGGAATAGATGACAGGCGACCCAGGTAAATGACATGTTCTAAGATTAAAGAAACCAAGCTTAAGGTCACATGTCTTGGAATAGATGCAGGTAGTTTGCCTACAATGGATGTCAGGTGACCCACAAAAATGACATGTTCAAAGCATAAGGTACTGTATCTGGAGTCTGAACTTGACGGCTGGGAAATGAACTTCACCATGAACCAACCTGTGATAGGCATGGTACAGTACACAACAAACTAGAACGGTAAATACCGTCATGGTTCGCATGCCCATGCAAATTGACACCCATATCACATGATCCGGCCAATTATAAAAATGGCATCTCACACTGAGTCCCACATGGCATCCCATGTCCCACATGGCATCACACCCCATATCCCACATGGCATCCCACCCCATATCCCACATGGCATCCCACCCCATGTCCCACATGACATCTTACCCCATGTCCCACATGGCATCCCACCCAATGTCCCACATGGCATCCCACCCCATATCCCACATGGCATCCCACATGGCATCCCACCCCATCCCACATGGCATCCCACCCCATGTCCCACATGGCATCCCACCCCATGTCCCACATGGCATCCCACCATGTCCCACATGGCATCCCACCCCATGTCCCACATGGCATCCCACCCCATGTCCCACATGGCATTCCACCCCATGTCTCACATGGCATCCCACCCCATGTCTCACATGGCATCCCACCCCATGTCCCCATGGCATCCCACCCCATGTCCCACATGGCATCCTACCCCATGTCCCACACGACATCCCATCCCATGTCCCACATGGCATTCCACCATATCTCCCACATGGCATCCCACCCCATGTCCCACATGACATCCCATGTCCCACATGGCATTCCATCATGTCCCACAGGGCATCCCATCCTATGCCCCACATGACATCCCACCCCATGACCCACATGGCATCCCACCACATGGCATCCTATACCATGTCCCACACGACATCCCATCCCATGTCCCACATGACATCCCATGTCCCACATGGTATTCCATCATATGTCCCACAGGGCATTCCACCATATCTCCCACATGGCTTTCCACCATACAGTGTCTCACATGGCATATTTTACCATATGTCCCACATGGCATTCCACCATATGTCCCACATGGCATCCCATGCTATGACCCACATGGATCCCATCCTACATGTATGTCCTACATTAATCCAACCATATGTACCACATGACATCCCTCCCTATGTCCCACATGGCATCCCTCCCTGTGTCCTGCATCAGTGGCTTCCCACCTAATGTCCCACATGGCATCCCACCATATGTTCCACATGGTATCCCTCCTAATGTCCCAATGACATCCTACTTTTGTCCCACATGGCATCACATCCCATATTCCCATGGCCTTCCACCCTATGTCCCACATAGCCTCCTACCCTATGTCACACATGGCATCCTACTTTATGTCACACATTGCATCCTAACTTATGTCACACATGGCATCACAACCTATGTCACACTCTGTGCTACTCATGGCATCCCACCATGTCCCACATGACATTCTACCCTGTTCCACATGGCATCCCACCCCATGTCCCACATGGCATTCCACCCCATGTCCCACATGACATCCCATAGGCTCCATAAGGAGTCTCATCTTAGTTATCACAGTCCATGATTGAGCATACTTTGTATGAAAGTGTCAGTTCATATAACTTATATGCAAATAAATTGTTGAAATGGGGTGGGACGCCATGTCCCACATGACATCCCATGTCCCACATGACATTCTATCCCATGGCAATCCACCCTATGTCCTGCATGGCATTCCACCACATATCCTATGTGGCATTCCACCCTGTTCCACATGGCATCCCACCCCATGTCCCACATGGTAGCCCACCCCATGTCCCACATGGCATCCCACCCTATGTCTCACATGACGTCCCATAAGCTCCATAAGAAGTCTCATCCTAGCTATCACAGTCCCTGATTGAGCATACTATGTATTAAAGTATCAGTTCATATAACTTATATGCAAATGAGTTGTTAAATAAGAAAAAAAAGGTGGAGTCAAATAATTATGCCTGATATAGCCCTTGATGTATACAACATGGTAAATATTATATCATATGGCCCCCATCCATGTCCCATATGGCATCCCACCCTATATTTATATGCAATCACATCCTGTCACACTCCCTGACTAAGCATACTAAATAAAAAAGTCTGGTCAGGTCATATACTGTAGCAACTTTATGCAAATGAGCACAATAATAAAGGTGGAGTTTTAAAAATCATGCCTGATATAACTGTTGGTGCCCAAATATTTTGAAGAATTTTAAGGATTTTTAATCTCAAGTGCTACAAGAGAGACTTGAGGATCTCTGAAGAATATTGGAAAATTATATCATTTTACAGTTATCTTCTAAGAAAATATTAAATGTTTTGTAGACTTTTTAATGAACTAGTCTTTAATCCTGTCTTAAGTATCTCTGAAAAACTTAAATATTTTATAAGGAAATTCTAACCTTCCATAAGGATATCTGAAGAAACTTTAACTTTTTCTGAGGAAGTCTGAAGAAACTTTAACATTTTCTGAGGAATTCTCAAAAAACTCAAACATTTCTGAGGAAATCTCAGGACAAATCTGTGGACGGCCAGGCCATAATGGCATAACGCATAATAATCATGTTACATAGGATAATCGCATAATGCGATAATGCCGCGTGATAATGCGCCGATAATGCTTGCATAACCAACGAACCAAAAGGGCAAAAATTGTTACTTTCCCGATGTGAGTTTTGGGTAAAGTACATGGGCAACACCTGATACTAAAGCCTGATTTGCAAATTCTAGTATTAGTAGCAGTAATGAAAACTTATTCTGTGGTGGGTTACTCTTTTGTTGCAAATTCCTTCTCTTTTTTTCATCTGGTTCCATCCCAATTCCCATCCAGAGGGTTAAAAGGTCACGCATTGATTGTGGAAACAGCTCTTTTACCAGTTGTTCTGCAGGCGGCAGGTCGGCAATATGATCAAAATTCTTTACCTTGAACTCGTTTACTTTTGATATGACTTCTGGGCCAAGGGCATTAAACTTAATTCCAATCCAATTACAAATTAATGTAAGAAATACGTCACGAGAAGGTTCATCTTCTGAAACTATTGTGAGAATATGAGGGGCCGTTCTCTCTGATAAGAAAATAATCAAATCTGTCATAGATGATAAGAAAAATGGTACTAGCTGAGATTTGAGAAGAACTTCTGTTTGTAAGTTATTCAATAATGATTGGAAGTGGGTCAAAAAAGGTGAAAAGGCATTAGAGCAATTGGCAGTGGATTCTAATATCTCATTTCTGCTTTGTTCATTTGCCATCAAACCCTTTTCAAGTCTGTTCAAATGTAAGCAATCTATTTGTTCTGCACTATTTCCAATTTCCCACAACTTCTTTTTCTTTCTCTGAGATACCGAGTGGCAATCCTCTGAATTTGAGCATTTCGACTTATCATTGTTCTCATGTTCTAAATCTTTCAATGGAAAAACTGTTGCACTAATTTGTTTTTCAAAGGTTAATGTATTGCTACAAACATTTTCATGCTTTCTTTTATTTGTTCTATCTCCATCCATTTGTAATTCATGTGGTAGCGATAAATGATTGATATTTAAAGTTCTTTTTTGCTGACCATATTTTTCATTCAAACATGTATTAGTTGGAATTTTTCCACATATTGGTAAGGTTTTGCTAGAAATGTCATGACTTTTAATTTCTACATCAGCTGTTTGCCTTAACATTTTTCCTTCACAATCAGAATCATCAGAATGAGCATTAGACGGTGTAATGTGCACAATACACCCAGTCTCGGTTGTAAATATTTTAGGTTTGCTATTATCATGTGAACTCCCCGAATGTGACATCAGAGTCTCTTTCACCACATTCCCATTGGATGAAGAGGTAGAGGATGGATCAGTCTGATTTATAGCTGCACTATGCAAATTGGAAGCACTAGGCATACTAGATGCAATCTTCATCAGATCTCTTGGAAGAGGTACTACTTCAGTTTCTCTCTCAATTTCCTTGACTTCTATGAATGCTGGCAAAAGTCTGTCATGAAGTCTTGATTTCCAGACAGGCTAAAAATAGAAACAGAAAATAAACAGTTTATTGCTTGTCATCTGTAGTATGTCACTGAATATTCCAGAGTTGCTTATTTTCCGCCTAGTGTATTGAAATCAGCATTAATTTTTTTCATCCCTACAAATAATTCCATTTTTATGACAAACCTTTAAATTGCAAAGCAATTGTAATTTGACTATCTTCCAAACTATAAATTACAGATTTGGTAGAGTTGGGGGCAGGGGGCTTCAACCCTCCAAATTTTTTCTTAGGTGAGTACGTGTTATTACGTTACCTAATCTTATTATCCCCCCACCCCCAATATTGTTGTCACATGCCACCTGATATCATCAGCCCCCACCCGCTCTCCCTCTCCTAATATTTTGAACACTCCACCCATAAATTACATGATAATTTTAACTTTATTGTTACCTCTACTAACTCTATTGTATATAAAAGCTATGATGACCACTAGGGCTGTCATGATATACACAAATCAGATATCGATATCATCCTGGACAAAAATATTGCAATATATTACCATATCGTGATATTTATGTTATGATTATTAAATTTGGAAAATTGTTTGGGTTTTCAACATGCAGATCTACATTTTTTATAAGATCTAAGGAAAGAAAATGTGAAAGAATCATATTTTTGCAAGCCTTTTTTTAAAATCGATATCATATGAAATGTGTCTGAAATTAAATTTCACAATTTTTCATAAAATGTGTAGTTTTTACGAGAAAATGGTATTTCACGATATGGTGTTCAGGGTATTTTTGATATTGTGGAAAAAGCAATATCATGATATCCTAATAATCGACATATCCCCACAGCATTAATGATCACATTAATATCACAGGTCTTCTGACACTACAGTATGCAACCAGAGCATCACTGATTCAAGCCATGAAAGTTTTTGATTGTTCAGTGGTGGTGATTTGTTGTCACTATACATGTAAGAGAAAGATGGCATGATAAAGGTGATTGATATCAAGTCCCCAGTACTGTAAAATAATGTGATATGTTTTTATTGAGAATATATTCTTTGCACTGGGGAGCTTTTTAATGCAATTCTGTAATATTTTCTTCTTAACTTCAGTCCCTAAAAATTGAACTGACCAGTTTCTCCTGTTATACTTCGACTGAGCTAGGACATAAAATGGAGATCAAGGTTAAAACTTCTTCTTATATTCAATTGCTCTCACTCAATTACATGCAACATTGGTGAAGATTGAAAATAAAATAACTTAACAACTTAACACAAGAAAATGGATAGGTTTGATGGTTGTGATGAGAAAAAAAATATAAAAATTGCATTAATCATTATAGCAAGGCCTACAAATTGACTAGAACGGTAAATACCGTCATGGTTCGCATGCCCATGCAAATTGACACCCATATTATATGACACGGCCAATTATAAAAATGGCATCTCACACCAAGTCCCATATGGCATCCCATGTACCACATGGCATCTCACCCCATGTCCCACATGGCATCCCCACCCCATGTCCCACATGGCATCCCACCCCATGTCCCACATGACATCCCATGTTCCACATGGCATTCCACCATATCCTCCACATGGCATCCCACCCCATGTCCCACATCCCATCCTATGACCCACATGGCATTGCACCCAATGTCCCACATCCCTTGTCCCAAATGACTTTCCACCTCATGTCCCACGACATCCCATGCCTTGTCCCACATGGCATTCCACCATATCTCCCACATGGCATTCCACCATATGTCCTAAATGGCATTCCACCATGTCCCACATGGCATCCCACGCTATGACCCACATGGATCCCATCCTACATGTATGTCCCACATTAATCCAACCATATGTACCACATGACATCCCTCCATATGTCCCACATGGCACCCCTACCTGTGTCCCGCATCAGTGGCTTCCGACCCGATGTTCCACATACCATCCCACCATATGTTCCACATGGTACCCCTCCCAATGTTCCAATAATATCCTACTTTATGTCCCACATAACATCACATCCCATGTCCCACATCCCATGTCCCCATGGCCTCCTACCCTATGTCCCACATAGCCTCCTACCCTATGTCACACATGGCATCCTACCTAATGTTACACATGGCATCCCAACCTATGTCACAGATGGAATCCCAACCTATGTCACATTCTGTGTTACTCGTGGCATCCCACCCCATGTCCCACATGGCATCCTACCCTGTTCCACATGGCATCCCACCCCATGTCTCACATGGCATCCCACCCCATGTCTCACATGGCATCCTACCCCATGTAACACATGGCATCCCACCCCATGTTCCACATGACATCCCATAGGCTCCATAAGAGGTCTCATCCTAGCTATAGTCCCTGATTGAGCATACTATGTATGAAAGTGTCAGTTCATATAATAACTTATCTGCAAATGACTTGTTAAAATGGGGTGGGACGCTATGTTCCACATTCCATCCCATGTCCCACATGACATTCCATCCCATGGCAATCCACCCTATGTCCTGCATGGCATTCCACCACATATCCTACGTGGCATTCCACCCTGTTCTACATGGCATTTCACCTCATGCCCCACATGGCATCCCACCCCATGTCCCACATGGCATCCCACATGGCATCCCACCCCATATCTCACATGACGTCCCATAGGCTCCATAAGAAGTCTCATCCTAGCTATTACAGTTCCTGATTGAGCATACTATGTATGAAAGTGTCAGTTCATATCATAACTTATATGCAAATGAGCTGTTGAATAAGTAAAAAAGGTGGAGTCAAATAATTATGCCTGATATAGCCCTTGGTGTATACAACATGGTAAATATTATATCATATGTCCCTCATGGCCTCATCCATGTCCCACATAACATCCATCCTGATGTCCATATGCAATCACATCCTATCACATTCCCTGAGTAAGCATACTAAATAAAAAAGTCTGGTCAGGTCATATACTGTAGCAACTTTATGCAAACTTTATGCAAATTTTATGCAAATGAGCACAATAATGAAGGTGGAGTTTAATAATCATGCATGATACAACTGTTGGTGCCCAAATATTTTAAAGAATTTTAAGGATTTTTAATCTCAAGTGCTACAAGAGAGACTTGAGGATCTCTGAAGAATATTAGAAAATTATATCATTTTACAGTTATTCTCTAAGAAAATATCAAATGTTTTGTAGACTTTTTAATGAAGTAGTCTTCGATCCTGTCTTAAGTATCTCTGAAATTTTTTAACATTTTATAAGGAAATTCTAACCTTCCATAAGGATATCTGCAGAAACTTATAACTTTTTCTAAGGAACTCTGACGAAACTTTAACATTTTCTGAGGAAATCTAAGGACAAATCTGTGGACGGCCCGACAGTCAGCCGGCTAGACAACTTAATCGCCATTACATACTGTAGGTTCGCATAATGCTTCGCATGCGAACTAAAAATGATGTAAATTTTTACTGATTTTGATGAAAATGTTTACTATTTTCATGTTTTATAACAAATTTTCTTCCAGTAAAGCTCAAGTCAAATTAGGCTCAAGCTACTTGTTCGTATATGATTTTAATTATTTTCCATCAAAGTTTCATACAAAGTTGCTATTTGAACAAGAATATATATTCAACTGTTAACAATATATATTGAGATAAGGAATTTAATCAAAACTCATGTGCTTTGCATTATCTTGATTGATAAAAATTAGGTCCGATCTAAAGAATATTTTCTTTCAAACATAAAAATAATATTTGGGCATATTTTGTAGCATCTCCATGTTTCAAACAAGCAATGAACCATACATATATCATAGTGGTCTGCTGGTTACCCGACCAATTGTAATTACCCTTTGTCTATTCATCCACGATGGGCAGTTTGGCCATGAAAGAAAATGACTTGATGGAGAGACTGTGCTTACTGAGTGTTAAACATGACACAACATGGAGATCCTAAATACTATCTCCATCCAAGATGACACAAAAAATATGAACAAATTGCACCTTTTTAGCTAAAACTTAAAAATGACATTGAAATAGAAAAAGCTTTAATACGCTGCATGAGAACATCTCACATGGGTCAAATTTTTAAGACCAAAAGTGTTCAAACATAGGGGGTGAAACATTTTAGAGGTAAAAAGTGAGAAATCAAGTATGATTAAACCTCAAACCAACACTGTGTTGCTTGAGCTAAGAACTAAAATAAACTAAGTTTGAATTCTTACCAGAAGGGCTTCAACAAACTTTATCTGTTCTGTTTGATCCGAGCAATGTTCCATAACAGCTCTTACAGCACCTCTTGTATTGTAGAACCACAAAGAAGCACTTGTTCCAGGTATACTGCTCAATTTTACATCTTTGAAAGAGAAAAAAACATGAGCACCTACAAAGATATTCTAATACAAAACATAAAATAAGGCTATAAACATGTCAAATATACAGTATGTGTGTACAAAGTTTTTGTGGCAATATCACAATTCACTTTTATAGCAACCTGTGATAAGTCTGTATAGTTTCTTGCACTGTTTACAAAGTTACTACAGAAAAGAACACAAGACAAATGTTTAGTTTCTCCCCAAATCTATTTAATATTCATTCTTCTGTCACAACCTTTCTCTTTCCTTCTTTCATGAGCCTTCTCTCCTTCTTACTACTAACTGCCTTAAATTAAAGCTCCTTCCAAACTTAAACAGTTCACTTGCAAAGAAAGTTGGTAGTCAAAGGAGTGAGCAATATACACTGTAAATAACTTAATCTTTTCAGTAAGTGTGGCCATCCTGCCCTAGCTAAAAAGCCATGATGGCTGAAACGGAACTAGTGTGTTATGGAAATGCTATCATCTTAGTCCATGGACAGGAGAAATGTAAGGAAAGCTGCATAACTGCAGTGGAAGAAAAAATGTTGACAGTTGACACAATCAATATTTTTTGGCAACTGCACACACAAATGAGTTGTTATATACGAAAGCCCATTTGTGCTATTAACATAAATATTTGTTCGAATTTGTTATAACGAAAATTGCAATTCATTATAACGAATTCACTAGTTTAAGGATAGGGTTATGGTTAGCCCATTAGTGCCATTGAAATATTTGAAATATTTTTCAAACCCTAACCTAACATTAGTGCCATTGAAATAAATATTTTTTTGAATTCGTTATAACGAATTGTAAGTTGTTATTACGAATTTCAAATCGTTATTACGAATTGCAAATCTTAAAAACAAATTGCGAATTTGTGGATGACAAATTACATTCTTTATAACGTATTACAATTCGTTATAATGAATTATAATTCGTTATTACGAATTACAATTCGTTATAACAAATTACAGAAAAAGAGAACTGGAACCCATGTATCGTACAGAGATGCCAGCCACACATTACACCAGATTGGCTCTGGCCTGGACTCCAGAAGCCTGGACTCCAGAAAGCCTGGACTCCAGAAGCCTGGACTCCAGAAGCCTGGACTCCAGAAGCCTGGACTCCAGAAGCCTGGACTCCAGAAGCCTGGACACCAGAAGGCGGACTTCAGAGAGCGGACTTCAGAGAGCGGACTCCAGAGAGCGGACTTCAGAGGGCAGAAGAAAGCTAGGAAAACGTAAAACAACTTGGAGATGGATGGTTGAAAAGGAGAGAGAAATGCTGGGATGGAGTGGCTGGAACAAAGTCAGAAAGGTGGCCCAAGATAGAGGAAAGTGAAGTGCTGAGATAAAGGCCTCAATCTCCACAAGAGAAAGAATGGAGCGGTAAGGTAATATAACGAATTACAATTCGCTATTATGAATTGCAATTCGTTTGCAATTCGTAATAACTAATTCGCAATTTGTTATAATGAATTCGCAATTCATTATACAGTACGCTCTCGTATAACTTGCGCAAACAGTGCATAATACTACAGGCTAACGAATAAGTTTGTTTGTTTGATGAGGGCTTAACGGCACCACAACAACAAACTCAAATTGTGCCTGAGAGGTCAGATCATTCTAGAGGTAGGAAGGAAAGGAAACAGGGGGAGAATGAGAGAAATTCAAGAACAAAAGGTCAGAAAGCTGTGATCAAGAGGGGAGGTGCGTGCTTGAAACAAAAACAAAGTAGAGAGGGGGTGGAAGAGGAGAATTAAATATGGTTGTAGAGGGAAGCATAATAAAGAAGGAGATAATTTTATCTGGAGGATTTTGATGGAAGAACTCAGCAATTGAGTTGTGGGGAGCGAGGGAAGCTCTGGGAAGGTTGTACAGGGGGAAAGCAAGGAGAATGTAATGGATTGTGAGGGTGCAATGGCAATTGTTGCAGAGGGGTTGGGGGGAGCCAATAAGAAGGTGGGAGTGAGTGAGGTGGGTGTGACCAATTCTAAGACGGGTAATATGAACATTGTCAATACGAGAGAGGTTATTGATGGTGGATTTGATCGGAATTGTGGGCTGGATGACATGGAGTTTGTTAACAATTTGGGAGTTTCATGAGATTTGCCAGCGGTCACAAACAAGAAAGCGATAAGCGGTTTGATGTCAGAGAAGGTTTTGGGAAAAGGGGTAGGAAGGGAATATAGATTTTGTATAAAAACATAGAGCCGCAAAAATCGTATGTAATGCTGTATAATCTTCATAGACACAAAGTATAAGGATGTATAAGCCCCTCATAAACTGTCTCCAAAAAGTATAATCCCTACATAATCCTTTTAGTATAGAAACGTATAAGTCAAATATAATCCTTTATATTCCTGTCACTGATTACCGCAAACCACAAGAGCTAGGCCTAATGTTTTAGCGCCACACCTTAAATTTGAGGAGCTAGCTTGCTCCACTAGAACCTAAATCTAAGATGTTAGCACATTCTTTAAAAGCTCATAATGTCTACAAAACAGGAATTTATGTTCCTTAATAATAACTATAAAATAGTTTTATGTAATTCGAGTCAAGTAATGAAAATGTTTCATCTAGTTTACCAATCCTTCTGACCTGACGCCTTTGTACATTATGCATACACGCTACAGGGCTAGCTCCGGATATGGATCAGAGGCACTAGTGGGTGTATGCAACTAGTATCTTGACAATAATAAACTAAGTATTTAATTCATAAGCTAATATTCTGGACATATGTTTGGTCTGAAAATGGGTATCTATCATGATGTGGTGTGGTCAAATTGCCCTTTGCCTTCACTAAATTGAAACGGCAATAATTTCCCATAACATGGGGGCATTATCCATTGAGTTGCATATTGAATTTGAACAAAAGAGCTCATAACTTTTGTTAGAAAAACATTTTTCATTCAGAGATGTCACTATATTTTTATTCAGTGTAAAATGTTATTGATGTTTTGAATGTTTGCACAGTTCCTGTTGATGCCTATTGTCGTGAAAATGTCAAATTATTATTAATACTTGGCCAGGAGTGGGGCAGGACCAGGGATTTATTTGGATATATTGACGTCACTGGAACTTTCTTGATAGTCCATAGGCCTACCATGCAAATTGTGATTATTCAGTCACTCAACACAACTTTGTTTCTTGTATAAGATAATCAAAATTTAAAAATTGATAACTTGTTTTTCATAGGTTCATAACTTCGTATGATAATGTTGTGTATTAATGTTTTTTTCTTTTCTTTCTTTTCGTCTCTTTCATGTTTAGGTTAAATGGTAAAGTCGCAAGTTGTTAAACATACCATTCTACAAACTGTTGAAAATGCACTCTAAAAATGTTAAACCTATTTATCATCACCCATACCAGGGCAATGATTCTCATCCAAGAGAGCAAAGTTCTATTCCTCCGAGAATTAAAGCTGTCATCATGTGTTCTTCAATTTTAAAGGTTGCATTTTTCCCAACCAAATGTATGGTTTTGAGTTGGAAAGAAACGCGAGAGAAATATTAAACATTAATTTTTCATGGAATAAAAGAAGGACAAAAGCCTGTGGCTGAACTTTTAACAAATTCAATGTTTTGTACTTTTCTTCTCAGATGCAGGAAACATAATTGGAAACGAATGACAAGAAATCTTTTTTTTCTTTTTTCTTTAATCCTTTCAAATTTTAAATATTTAATTATTTAATAATGAATGCAAAAGTTCAGAAAGTCATTGCCACCGAATACCATCATGTTAACTGGTTAATGCAATTGGGAGCTACAGAGTATAAAGGTGCACTGATAATTAAGACTCGCTCTTTTGCCAGATTGCAGGAGCGGTTGTTTCAAACTAAAACATGGGTAACACATCAAAACCATACAGCAGTTCGTCACAAGTAATGTCGTGTGAGGTTTTTATTGAACACCTTTTTCTTATCGGTTTTTCAGACCATAAAGATTTTAACTTGTATTAGAGAAATACATAAATATTACAGTAGCCAGTTGACTGATAGATCTGGGAGAAATCTTCGTGTTTCATTTTCTGTTTTCTGGTGACAATTTTCAACAAAGGTCCCATAGTTTTATATTTCTCCCGCTGTGAATTATTCGTGGAGAACATAACCTGGTAACTGGGGAGTTGTGATTTACTCTTATCAGCTTAATATCCCAATCAATCAATGGCTGTTAATTCCACCTTTGTTAAGCACGAAGTTGCCAACCCGCCACAATAGAAAAATCAATTATACGATAAATTTGAAGTCCAGATCTCATGCAGGTTAGTCATTTTCTTCAATCAGTTTGTACTTGAAGTTCAACATTCATTATTGACAAGTTACAATCGAGACTAAAATTTCTTAATTTTGTTATTTTGATTTTTTAATTTTGTATTTTTAGTTATAGTGTCGTTATAAAATATTAACAATTTTCTATTTGTTTTAGGAAAATGGAAAGAAAATTGGAGAGATAATATGCTTAGTTAAAAAAGGTCCACAAAATATGCTATTAAGGTCCAAATATTTCCCTTCGTGGACCTTCCCTCTCCCAACCCCAATCCAAAAGGCTGGCAACACCCTTGATCATAAACTTGCTTGACATGCCCCGACCCAAATGTGCTCTATCTGTCTATGTCATTGCTTTCCAACCTATTAAAATTCATCAAAGAGGTTTTGCTTTTGAGTAAGATTTGGGTAAGTTATGATTGTGCCATAACAGCACCATGGAAAGAATTCAAGAGTTACCGTAGAAGTACTGTACATGCAAATGGTAAGTCCATGCATTTGTTTGTTGGTTACATACTAGTATAGTCTTATTTGTTTGTGACTAAACTTTTTTCTATCTCTTAAAACATCAAATAAGGTAAGAATTTTTTTTTGAAATACAATTCTGAGCCGAAGGCTATGCACATTTTTATTTTAGTACCGAGTCTTTTAAGTGCTATATTTAAAACTTTTTCACTATTTCATACAATAAAATCATTGAAACAATTTTTACAAAAAAGTCCATAAAATCATTTTTAAAATTTAAAAGAATACATCACACAGCTAAATGAAAGGCAGAAAATCTTTTATTGTTACAATCTGGACTTGATCTATACAGTAATTGTACTGTTTCGACCCCGGCAAACAATTGGAATCTTGTCTTGATGTGCACTCAAGAATAGGGCATAAGTTATCATCTATCGCTCTCCAACCAGGAAATTGTTAAGGAGGTGTTACTTAACTAATCTATAAACCCATACTGCTTCAAGATACAGCATGTACTGTGCAGATTTCAAGCAGTGTCATGGGTTGCGTCCCCGTACCTCATTGAGCTGGTAATCTTACCCTAGGCCCAGGGGGCCTCACTGCTTTAAAAAAAAGAAGATTTTTTTTAATGTGGACATATTCCTCCTGCACATAATTTTTTAAATATTGTTTGCCATTGATTTTACTTGCTCTTTGTTTGGGTGTGGTGGAGGTGGGGAACTGTTGACCATATTCACCCTACCCTTCCTGGAATAAAAAACAAATAAAATACTTATGTTGTCATATACATCTTTAAGCACTGATCTATTTTCTGCAATAGTGTAAACATTTCCGACAGTATATACTTTCATTCATTTTGAGAGTTTGCCATGTAAATCTTAGGCATGATCGCATATTTTAGACTGTTGATAGGATAAGCTGATGAATCACTGTGGTCCCCTATGCCTACATACGTATCCCTGTTTAGGCCCACCCCATATCTAGACCCCTTTATTCACATATTCACAAATAATTGTATACACCCTTTCACTGGGTATTCCTCCAACATGGGCTGATGGGGGAGGGGATTTCTGGGCCTGAATAGGGGGAGGGGAAACTTCCCAAGAATAACGGTCCTGAATGGGGGAGGGAGAAATTTCCCCCGAGTTACGGCCCTGAATGGGGAAGGTAGAAACTTCCTAAGCATTATCGTCCTGAAAGTTGGATAATGGCCATATAAGTAAACAAAAGTAAACGAAATGTGAGGAACAAGAAAGAAAAAAAATCATGCAGAACGAACAGAGAAAACTTATACAAAATAATTGAAAATTAAGAAAATAACAAATAATAAAGAAGTTCAACAAATAATACAAGGATAAAGTATACTCATCTCCCTAAAAAGAAAGAAACAAGAGAGAATATTAAACATTAGATTTACATCTGTACATGGAATAAAATAAGGCATGCTTATGACTGAACTTTTTAAGAAGTAAATTATACAACAATCTCGGTGTTATTTCTTGAGAAAAAAGGTGAGGGGGTGGGAAAGGGTGAACAACAAAGTTTAATATTCAATGTTTAATGACAAAGTTATTCATTGTTTAAAAGTTGCTTCAAGATTTCCTTGTACAATTGTACATCTTGGCTTTTGTATGGCAAACGTGTGAAAACGCAGTGAAGTTAGGTTTTGTTCCTGTCAAGCTATTTTGAGAAAATCTTTATTTTTATATTTAAACCTTTCTTGGTTCCTTGCTTACATATCCTGTAGTTGGCCTTTAACCCTTACTCTACCAGCATTTTTTTGAAAATGCGCTCAGGAGGCGGGGCCAAAGACGGGGCACCCAAAACGGCGATAATATCGCCGCGTGGTAGAGTAAGGGTTAAGCCACCACGAACATAACTTCTTTAGTGCATCTGTACTATAACTTTTGCTAACAAAAAATGCTTAATAGACCTAGGCCTAATCAATCAATAAATGGAAGATAAGCCTGGGGAGACAAGCTGCTTATACTAAGCTTCTATGTTTATATAATCTCTTTTTAATCCCCATTCATCACCCCTTCTTCTAAGCTACTCTACAAATATAATCCTACAAATATAATCCTAAATCTTCCCGCAATAAATTGTGACAGAAATAATATTTATGTAGTAAATGCATCTTTATACACTCACACTTTACAACACGTTCCCTCTTTTACAATTTAATGTACACTGTACTGCACAATTACGTAGGTGGGGGGAAGAGGGAGGGAGGAGGTGGGGAATGGGGGGGGGAAGCGAACAATCTTAGATCAATTTAACTTAATTTAACTTTTTACCAATACACTGGGTAAAATTCTAGTTTAGCGGTACAACTTTGGCAAAATGTGTTTCTTTCAGTCTTGTAACACAACTTTAATCCATTATCAAAATATCAGAAAATTTTAAGAATCTTTGATGATTTAATCAATTTCTTTAAAAAAATTGTAAATGATAATATTCTTTTTATAATATTTTTGTGTTCAAAATGAAATATAAGTCCAAGAATACAAAACAAATGAATAATGATAATCTAAGAAACGCATGGTAAACGTACTTCATTAAACTCTATGTACAGTAGCAATTTACTGTTATACTAGGATTTTTTCTATATACTGTTGCTTACTCAAGAAATAATAAGTAATAACAAAATTTGTTATGAAAGCTATATTTTTCCTGCAAATTCCCTGTATGCCAGGAACCGTGGCTTTATTTCAAGCTAAACACATACAAATATGTGTAAAACATGGGAGGTGTCCGCCTGAAGGAGTGAGTTAAGTATGTGCATGGATGTCACGAAACCTAAAATCAATGCTATAAAACTGGAGTTGGTGTTGATGTTCCCCTCCAATCAAGTCTTGAGCAAGATTTTCGTATACATGTATGTTTGACTCTGGGATGTCAATGATTGCTGAAATACCATTTTTAAATCAAAAAATTACCATTTCCCTATACTTAAAAGGGTACAAAAAATGTTTACACATAAAACATACCATTTTATTGGTGGGGGTTTATCAACCACATTGCATATTAAACTAGAATACTGGCATTCTGTAGAGCACATATCTCTGCCCCCCTTGCAATTCCAACATGCCTAGAATGATTGTAAGAGTTCATTTGATCGATCCGCATGCTCAACATTATCTATATCAGAAATCCTAGGCTCACCAAGATTCATCCCCAACTTTTGATCTGTTATAATCATTTGCATTCTGAACACTTGAAGATTATCTTCTGAACACATGGAAGATTAACTTCTGATTGAATTTCTTCCAAGGCCATACCATTGTTATCAGTTTTATTCAGGGAAAGCATTCATTGTTTGAGTTACTTTCATTCAGACTCACTAGCCATCCATGGCAGAAACCAATTGTTTTATTTTCTCTGATTCCAGATACCACTTGGTTTAATTATCTTTGAGTCCAGAAAATTGATTGTTGATTTCTTTTCATGGTATGAATTCATTGTTCACCACATTGCGTTGGAAAATTTCCACTACAGTACATCTTGACAGACCTTTCCTAACATCCTAACTGCTCAATTTCTGCCCTTCCTTTGTACCAATACTTTCCAAATTTACATCACTTGTTCCTTAAGCAGAACCAAAACCACACACCAAATGTGGTCCAGAACCATTCATCAGTTCTTGAGATATCTTGATGACAAACAGACAAACTAACAGAAACATAACCTCCATCCAACTTCCTTGACAGAGGTAATTACTATATAAAATTTCTGAGCCTGTCTTCAGAAATGTTGGTTTTCCTTCCTTCCCTCAACAATATTAGAAGCAAAGTTTTTTGTCAAAAGATGATGGAATATCTTTGCTTAGACTGCTGTACTTCTGAAGCTGTTGCAAATTATGAAAACAGGTGTGTATATACAACTTATAAGTTCAAATTAATAATATTTTGTATGAATATTTGCTCAATCCACATTTAGTATGTTGTTGGTCCCATATTTCATCACATTCCTAGGGAGTACTGTAGTCAAAAGTGGAACACGTATGCCTACATTTGTGGGCATTTCTAATATGTTGCTCACTGTCCTTAACATGTTTTCAACTCTTAACATTCAAAATTGACAACAATGGCCAAACAACTTATTTCCTTCATTATTTATTTTATCTAAACCCATAATACTCTAAATTTCAAAACAAAGGGATGGCCGAAGGAGTACGTACAAGTATATCACATTACATACCCCCTCCCTACTGTATTTCATATGATATACATCTCGTTCTGAATGATGTAAAGAACTTGCGCTCTTTAACTATGAATTCGCATTACTACATTATCATGTCCTCGTTGGCTGTCATATACTTTGTACTAGCGCTCAGACAATCATGGCCAAAAGTAGTTGCGGTCAATATTGAAAGCCCATTTTATCATGTTTTTTTGCAAAGTGCACAACATTGAATGGCGGGAAGTGGGGAAAAATACCGTTAAAATTTTGAGCAGTTTTGTCCCAACACTTTTGGCCAAGATGGTGGCTATGACTTGAAACTCGCATATGCATACACACAATTATCGTTATTCACCTACATGTATTAATAACAAATTACAGAATTTAAAACAAAGTTGAAAAACATTTGTCCAAAAATGATTTATAATTTGAGCAATCCTAGAAAACTGATCAAATCTTACCTTTAGGAAAGGTCACCTTTGTTGCAAGTCCAAGTCTGCCAAAACGAGCGTGAATCTTTGGTTTACTACATCGTGGAACTGTACACTTGGTGAAAATGTCTGTTGCCAAGAACAGTGGAACATTTGAAGGTACCTTCAAAATAATCAAAAGGAAATAAAATCAATTCCGAAAAAATAGGTTTCTTTCTCTCTGAACTGAACAGTATATGTTTTGAAATTGTCTGTGCTATTATATTTATTATAAAATTGCTGTAATCAGGAGGGAAAACCATCAGAATTTAATTGTAAGAATGAAATGCCAAAACAAATCAGGACTTCATAAAGAGCTGGATACTGTATTACAGTGATAGGTATATGCAGGTACTATCAATGTTTGCGTTACGACAAATTTGTCGTATATCACGCTATGGTTGAAATTTCTTACAACACATGTTGTACCTACGTCGTGAAATTTATATATAGCATGTGGAATTCTGCGCCAGAGTTTTTCATTAACTTAAATGAAAATCTTACCTCTCTGACGCAATTGAAAGTTTTATTTTTCAATAAAGTTTTATTTTTCGGAAATAAAACAAAAACACAACTACGAGACAAACGGTTGAATGATTCAACATATTCGTACAAGTACTGTACATAAACACACATAGGCCAGTATAGTATAGTCAGTATATACATGTGCACTGTACTGTACATGAAAAGTGTTGATGTTGTTTTGAAAGCAGGCTGTGAATTGTTAACGATATTATTAGCTAGGATTCTACTTTTCTCCTGTTTTGTGTTGTTTGTGTAAAAGCAAAAAATGCAAGCTTCGCTAGCGCACAGTGCACTACACATTATGACGGCAAATTGACAAAATATGCTGAAAATGCTATTTTTTCAGGGGTGGGGTCTTTGGTGTTGGGTGACCAGGAAAGTAGAAAACTAAAGAAATACCTAGGCAAAACAACTGGGTACAAAATCAAACTCTCCGGGTATATTGCGTAGTATCAATAACACTTAGATCGAACAAAAAGAGAGAAATAGATCAGAGCCATGCACTAGGGTTACCTTGACTTAGTCCTGTAGTCTTCCCATATATGATGTAGGCTAAGTCCTTCTTTGCTGCCATATTTCAGGTGCCTACAGCTCTAACCTCAATAAAACCTATTGCTTACTAAAGACAACACTTATACCCACTAAATTATTCCTAAAGAAAGTACACAGCTTACAAATTGTGTAATAATGATCAGCTAATCAGACAATGCCATATCTAGTAATCTGCATGAGGCAGTAAGTTTATGTAAGACAAATTCCCCACTTTACCTCTAGGATAAAGATCATGCAAATTAAAAAAAAGCATGGATGAGATACACCTACATGTATTGTACATCTCACACACAAAAAGGTCAGCTGGCAGGACAGCCCTAGAAATATGCAAAGGTGAACTTAGTGTGACTTAACTTGTCCTGGGTAACATTTCATGCAAACCAAGGTTATGCCTTATAGCACCCAAAAAGTGAAGATGTTTCAATATACCAAGAAATTTTAAACCATGTTGTTGCTACCTATCCATTTACCCTTTAGATTTGTTGCTGGTTTTATAGTGATTCACTGCTTCAAAACAACACAATACTGTACAGTAAAGAGTTTTGGAGAAACTTTGTACTGTCAGCCGTCAATGTATGGCAGCAATCACAAACATGGCTGGCATCAATACGATGTTACTACAGGGAATACAAGTACTAAATGGTTTTTATGGTGGTTTCAAAATCAAAGCTAACCTTTTTTCTTATCACGGATGGAATGCACTTGTCAGTTGTATGACTTACCACTTCCCCACCACATCCTCCCCTCTTCTCTTCCCGGCAATGTCAGTCAAATGTGATCATTGACATCTGAAACAATGACTCACATGTGCGTCAATGTACTAACTTGTCAATCACCAGAGTGACTCTGGGGTGAGTCAAATCAGTCAATTTACTTCAGACCCATTGACTTTGTACAGTGGTGAGTTATTTGAGGCAAGTCATTTCAGAAGATATGCCTGTCACCTAAGTGACTGAGGGCAAGCAGTGCTCGAAATTAGCACTGGATTATCACTAGCCCGTCGGGCTTTTCTCCCTCACATTTCACTAACCGGACTGAACTTTCCACGAGACCTTTTTTCTTTTTTGCTGACATAAATATATATAAAATATACATTTATAATTTTACCACAAGCCCGATGGGCCTGCATGATGAAAGTTGTGCTACCCCAAATGTAAAATTAACTAACTCCGAGCTAGCAGGCTTATACTAATTTTGAACCAAGACTGAGGGGTGCATCAATTATCATGATTTGGTCACCCACTTTGGTGCAATGACTCACCTTGTCTGGGGGTGTAGGGATGAGTCACACAATTGACAAGTGCATAAGACTTACTAACCTATAGTTACAGGGCAAACTGTAGTCACCCTTTTTAAAAATAGGAGTGACATTAGCAATTCTCTAATCACTAGGAACACCAACATCAAAGCACTTTCAAAAGGTAATACTCTGGGGAACAGAAAGATCATCAGAACACTCACGTTAAACAGCAGGATGTATACCATCTGGACCGAGGTGTTTTATTTGAAATAAATCCCTCAACATTAACTGAAAAATCAACATCCTTAATGGATACTGGAGAGTGCACACTAAGATAATCCACAACATCATCAGCAAGGGACTTCTTAATAAAAACAGATACAAAGTAGTCATTCAAAACCTCAGCCATATCCTTACCACTATTGATAGTAAAACCATCATTACCCTGAAGGGGACCAACCACCTCCTTGGTTTTTTGCTTTGAGCGAACATAAGAGTAAAATGACTTAGGATTAATCTTAACCTCTTTGAACAAACGTTTTTTAAAAAGCACGTTAGTATCTCTTATCAAACCCTTTGTGAACTTTTCATGATCCTTATGCCTAGTAAGCTCTGCAGGACACCCACTGTTTTTATTACAACGCCACAACTTCTTCTTTTTCCGAACAGCCCACAAACCTCCTGAGACATCCACACTGGCTGATTACGCCTACATACTATCTTTAATAGGACAAAGCTGTTCACACCCTCCAAAACTTGAGTTTGGAAAACATCCCACGATTTAGAAGGATCTAATTAGTCACAGAGCAAAAAAGTCCAATTGAATGTCAAATTATCCTGAAGTGCGGCAAAGTCGCATTTAAAAAATCTAAAACCAGTTTATTAGCTGGAGAAACCTTGGGGAAAGGCGTGGGGAAACAACACATGCTGGGTGAAAAAGCAGTCTAATACAACTTCCAGAAAATCTTTACCATGTGGACCACTTAGTACAAAGATTCCAATCAATGTCTGGAAAATTAAAGGCCACAAAACAATTGAGATGGTGGCTCACTAAAGTGGCCTCGGCACCTTTAAGTACTTATGAACCAAACAGCAATTGTAATTAGCCTACAGAACCTATTACTATTACTAGGCCTACTAAAAGTTAGGCTTCAGTTTATTTCTTAAAATCTAAATATATCCATATTCGAGTATTCGTTTGACGTCACAATGCATGCGCAATTGAGTTGACTGTGAAAACAAACCCTACCTGTTATTCTCCATTGACACTAACATTAAAACGGTCAACTTTGGACAAGAATATTCTTTATTTCCTTGAGACCAATGGAGCAAAGTTTGACCTAACGTTAGGGCCTGACGTTATAAAGAATATCATCAAATCAACATGTGTGCCAAATTTTTAAGAATATTCATCCGCCTGATTAAGAGGAAATACTGCGCAAATGATCAAATCAGCAATCTTTATTGGTTAGCATAGCGTGCATTAAAAAAAGAAACAAATGCCCGGATGACCGAAATAATCGAACTATGTGGTTGGAGTAGACGTAACAGTGTAGGAGCTCAGTACGGTTTTGTCAAATTGGAAGGGGGGGGAACTTCATCATTACAGTCTATGGGATATTCTTTAAGAATACTTGTGTCGCTTCAGCCTGTCAGCGAAAATTAATGGTTCTCATATATGTTGGAAACTATATCTAATACACATCATATTTGTAGAAAATTAATTATGTCCAGTATTTGTTGAAAATTACAACAAAAAATGTTTTTCTCCTATTGACGTTAACTGACTGCTTGTTTTCCCTTTTGACTGAAGTTGGAGATATTATGTCGCCATGCACCACAACATTCCCGGATGTCCGACCTCGAGAATTAGTACTCCCCGTAGTACCATCGAACTGATGCCATCTGTATTAGTATGGCTGCCGTTGGTGATGGCTGGCCATCCGATGGGTTCTACAAAATCCTATACCCTCCTGTACTATTTTAAGCGAGGTGCTAAAAGTAAAGGAAAATCTCAGTTTTAAGATCTTCATGAACACGAAACCTATTTACCTTTTTTCTTTCTCGCCCACAATGATTAGAATCCATGTTTAAAGCTCATCCATGGCTTCAAAAACTGTTTTTATGGTGAATTTAGTTACTTTTAACGAAATAATTTGGACTACATTTCCTGCAGTAAAAATCGTCTGACACGCTCTCCATATAATGATCATCAGGGCAATAACATTTAATCGGGGGTAATATGTTTTAGATTATTTAAGAAAAAAATTAAGACAAAACTTATAAAATACAATAAGGCCTAGGCCTATATAATCTAAACATTTTTAGATGTTTTATTTATACGTTTTCGCAGTTGTTTTCTTTAACCAAAACTATTTAATAAGATTATATGAACAAAAAAATGTCAGTAAAAAATCAACTTGCAGTTTAGTTGAACATTCTAAAACTTATTTGCGGACATCGAATAATTAATCACAAACGTGCGGTGACTAACAAAATGGCGGACGAAATATGAATCTCAGACTGAGAACTCTATCCTGTCGTGATGCTAAATAGGTACAGATTTGGGGAAAGTTTTTTTGGAAAAGTGTATTATTTAGACTAATTGATAAAATGCACTTGTCAATTGTGTGACTCACCCAGACAAGGTGAGTCATTGCACCAAAGTAAGTGGTGAAAACATGTACATTGACACACTCCCCAGTCACTTAGGTGAATGACATTTCTTGTGCAAATGACGTAGGCCTAAGGCTACCCAAAATCACTCACCTCTGTACAAAGTCAATGGGTCTGAAGTAAATTGACTCACCCCCAAGTCACTCGCGCTTATTTGATGAACTTCCGACACACTAAAACCACGAACACTTCAGTACACCTAACATAACCAAGAAGCTAACTCTGTACTTGGCCTATTAAAACGTAACCTCTCAAACTGTCCCACCGACGCTAAATTCACTGCTTATAAAGCTCTACTCAGGCCAGTACTTGAGTACGCAACAGCAGTCTGGAACTCCCATCACCAGTGCAATGTAGATAAACTTGAATCTATTCAAAGGAGAGCAGCCAGGTTCTGTATGGCAGACTACTCTTATAAATCTAGCGTAAAAAACATGCTTCATAAATTAGATTGGCCCCTGCTAAAAACAAGAAGATACAACACCCGGCTACATATGCTATATAGAATCAATAACAATCTTGTCGCCATTATTAAAGATGAACTTATCCCCACCATCAGAACTAATACAAGAATAAATCATGACCTTAATTTCTAGGTTCCCTATGCTAGAAAGAATGTATATAAACACTCTTTCTTCCCTCACACACCAAAGGATTGGAATGCTTTACCGTCAGACATTGTACATGCACCAAGTCTCAACTGTTTTAAAGCTAAACTTACTAACACTTGTATTGCTAACTAGTTTTAATTTTTTCATATTTTTTACTCATACCTTTCACGCTCGATTGGCGTTCATGTCCTCTTGAAGGATTTTTGCCGACTTAACCGATTCAGACTCTGGTGACTGACAATGTGGTAAAATGACGCACATGTGAGTCACTTTTTCAAGTCAATGACTCACCTTTGACTGACATTGCAGGGGGTAGTACGGTAAGTCAAACTCATACAACTAAAAAATATCCCATAAGTAAGTTATTTTTAAATTGATTTTCTACGTGGTGTGAACTTTTTTTAAACATACGAATTGCACCTAATCTATAACAACCCTCGTAGGGCAATCCCAA
Organism: Chiridota heheva; assembly: GCA_020152595.1. Lineage (NCBI taxonomy): Eukaryota > Metazoa > Echinodermata > Holothuroidea > Apodida > Chiridotidae > Chiridota > Chiridota heheva. The sequence continues at coordinate 582,791 of JAIGNY010000395.1, forward strand.
TGTCAACCTGTACTGAGGAATGTGTATAATAGTAGCCTACTCGAGAATAGGCCTAAACATTAGAAAAATCCTCGCGGAACTAGGCCTACACCATGCTTATCAGTAACTTATATAGGCCTACACTTTAAATTATAGGTATTTCTTTTTCACACGACGTCATCCTAAAGTTTTTAACGACGTTAGGCCTACCTCCAGTTTTTGTTTCAGTATTGCTGTAGATGATTCCATATTGAACTTGATATACCGTAAGTGGAAAGGATTTGTAATAAAAGGTAGGGACGTGAAATGAGACTCGCTTGCCATTCTTTTCTGCCCACTTAACCTGCGCTGCTAGCTTAACGTTAAGCTTAGGCTATGCCAGTATCAGAAAGCGTGACGTCATTCGCCCTATACTACAAAAAAGCTACATTTTTGTTACTTATAGATTCGAATCATTTACCATCGTTTGGCCACAAATTCTTTCACTTTAATCCCTTTCTGTATGCTGACTTTGTAGGATTGCTGTTGTTTACTGGTTTGCGGCCTCACGAACGCCACAAGTAATGTCAAAAATTGTATTGTGGATTATGACTAGCCTAATAGCTGCATTCTTGCAAGACTACATGCAAGTTAGAACTTTACAAACATTAACAAGAATTTAGGCTATAATTTGCTTCAAATCAGCTGTCCAAACTTACTTAATTTGCCCGGTGTTTTTTTGTGCATACTGCTTGAATTTAAACAAAACTAAGCAAAGAATTCATGGATACTGGAAATGAAATAATCCATATTTGGATATTTGTGAAGGGAACATTATTTATACCAAACATAAGGTGAAGGCAAATAACTCACTCACTAGCTTTATGACATATGCAATCATTGTTACAGTTGGGCTCATTCTCAGGAAAAGCTATTAACTCTTATCATCAGTTTATGTGGTTCAACCCAATGAATTGGTAGTTTGTCATGCCCATCTCAAAGCTATTAACTTTCTGGTGTTGAAGGGAACACATTAAACAGTTAAATAATTCAATTATGTGTAGGGTAAAGAAAGAATAAAATTGTAAATAATACAGAAAATATACATCAATTGACTTATAATTGGTACAGGTTACAAGTAATGGTGTGTAAATTCAGGTTTTTAAAAACAGATTAAGACATATTATTCTGCCATTAACTTCTAAAAATCATTCTTAGAAATTTTCATGTACATTTATGATAGGGTAATTGGGACTTCATTGTGGAGGTAACAAATTTACAAGCTTTGACATCACAATTTTGATTTTCTGAAATAATCACCTGTATAAATTTAACTTTAAAAACTAAATAGATAACATCCACATGACCAGAATCAACTAGTTTAGTAACAGCTAAAAACCCATACTGGGACAAATTCAACAAACCATTGACCAGTAAATAATCTAGTACAACATCCTTAACAATGGACTTCATGACCTTGCACACAACACTAGTAAGACTCATTGGCCTATAGTTACAAGGCAAACTGGTCTGAATGGCATGTAAACAAACACAGCTGATCGCTTTGTTTACATACTGTATCATATGCAATACGTAGCATGGTAGGCCCGAATTTTAGCCACTTAAAGGCAGAAATTTGCCTTTCCGACAACGTACTGACGTATGATGATCGGTTCGGGATATGTGGCGTCGCTTTGTTGAGTTTTCGGTACAAATTGTATCACTGTTTTTGGTAAATTAGAAATTTCCGCAACTGACCCGAATTACAACCACGGTGTGTTAAACATGCCTACGCAGCAGGTAAACCAGTAAAACGTACAATGTCCGATCGTCCGTTAAAGTCGATTTAGATTTAAATTAATTGTTATTTTTAATAGCACAATCAACTAGCTCTTTACTAAGTCTGGGTATCTTTGAATTTTTGGTTGTGGTGGTGTTAGTTTGGGATTTCTATGGGGTGACTTACCATTCTTAGCCCGTAATCTTGTTATGTTATGTTAAGTTGTTAACTAGCGAAGCATCTAATTAGTGAAAATGGAGTTTAGCTAACAATCGTAAATATTTCGTCTGACTTTGCATACCACATGCAGACACATACGGACTTACCGTTCGCCGTAACGCGCAAAGTTTTGTTTTCATTCCAGTAAATAAAGGATTCTTCCGGAAGTGTCGTGGCACTAACCAAGTAAATATGAAATATAGACTTAATCCAAAAGTTGTTTACCATCAGGGAACTTTACAAGCGCAAGCAAATTGGTAGGCACAGTGTGGGCCCGGGAAAACTGTACGTACTTAAAGTATGCATATTGTGCTCGATTGCTTATCAGTAACATCAATGTTAAATGGGTTATTTTGACCTATTTCATTATTAATTTTACACAAAACGCTTGAATTTAGTCAATAATTTCTACGCAGAATAGTGGTGGGAACACACAGCTTGAACTTTGCACAAGTGTTTTTAAAATATTGTTTAACCAAGGCCAGTATTAACGTTCACGCATGAAAGTACGGAATCGATTAAACACTTATTACTTGCTGGCAAACTCTTTCGGCTGTAATCTAAGTATTAGGCCTAAATCAATATTTTAATCAAATTTTGTCAAACTTAAAAATACATAGGCCGTAAATTCAAGTAGGACCAGAACTTCAGTAACAAAAAACAACAACTGCAGATATGATTTATGTTTTCAGCCAGGCACCTAGGCCTACCTACTAAATTTGAACCATAAACCCACTAAAGTTAGGACCATTCAAAATTAAAGAAAGCATCACTGAGCTGAGTAATAGTTAATTACATATGACCACATCAAGGTAGATATCAAATTGGTTGAATGTTCATTTTATATACAAATAAATTTCATGTCTTTATATGGTTATGCATGTGATTTATATCAAATCTAACTTAGATGTGGATTTGACCTGGAACTTATTTCTGGGATTTATATATACTTTTTGGTAGAGTAAATCTTGTGGGTGTTTTCTCAACTAAGCAAGGGCCACTGAATTAAGGTTCCTTTCACACTATTTTAAATGATATAAGATCGTACCTGTAAAGGATTGCTATAAATTGTAAATATAAATGCCAAGAATTATTGTACTTAAAAAAGAGTTTGATATTCATGCTTGGCTACATAAAGGGAATTGTTTTGAAGGCACTATAAGAAATCACACAATGCAAAATTGATTATTTGAATGACTGCAACTACTACCTGCTGATGTATTCACCAAGTTCATGCTTTTTCAATTTTTTGTATTATTCCATATCAAGCTATAGGCCTATTTGTCAGTGTTTCACCACTGAAAGTACATTAAACATCAAGCTTCATGAGGAAATAAGATTTAAATGAAGTACTAATACTCATATATTACTATCATCAAAACTTGGAAAGTTGACATCTTCTTTAAATGTCTCAGATTTTATCATACATTTTAATGTATGGTTTGTTACTTTTGCTGTATTTGTCTTTTTGCCAATCTTTTCCTGATGTTTAATTTCATATTTGCTTTTATATATTTTATTTTAACAAGGCCTCACCTTAACCTTGCAGCTTTCAGATGAATCAGCTTTCCTCTATAAAGATACGTGATATAAATTTAACAAAAAAATAGACATGGTCTATTCCTCACATCATAGGATCATTTTTTTAGACTATATGCATGATCATCCAAATAGGATTTTTTTTTACTGCTTAAATTACCTGTTATGCAACTTAATAGTGTACATGTTTACATAGTTTTGTGTATTAAATCATAGTGTTTGAAATGTGTAATGTATATGAACATATAAACAGTGCACATATACATACTCTTCTTTTGCCTACTCTAGTAATTCACTTAATAGGTGAACTTTACGCATGCTTGAAAGACCAACTTTTTATCAAAAGTGTGAAACACTTGCATGAAAATTATCAATATGTAAGAAGCCAAATATTGACATATTGATATGCTCATAATACAGTAATATGCTTACTGTTCTATTGAATACATAATGAATATACCAAAGAATAACATGGTGAGGAAATTAATCACTTACTGGAAAATGAAAACGGTCAACCTCCATCAATTTATGTTTGAATTCATTGACTCTTCTAAACCAGATATGGATATTGATAGATTAGTCGATACCTTACATCAAGACTTTATAATTGCATTGGGTAGATATGCACTAGAAAAAAGAAAGTGGTCACAATGAGGACACCAAAACCATGGTTTACTGATGACATCAAACACTTAAAAACCGCTATGCGTAAGGCGGAAAGATATGAAGGATACACAAAAGCTTCATCAATGGAAAACATTTACAATCGCCAGAAATGAATATAACAACAAGCTAAAAGATACAAAGAAATATGTAATTTCAAATAAGGTTGTTCAGTGTAAGGGAAACATTAAGGAATTGTACAACTTAGTTGCAAATTTAACTGGAACAAAGAACGAGGTCCCTTTGTCTCGTGGAAAAACTAAAGAGGACTGGGCAAATGGGATTGCAACCTTTTTCATGGATCAGATTAAACATTTCCGTGATGACTTATCAAACAAAACAATATATTAACCAGAGTTGTCAACTGTTTCACTTCTAAAGAAATTTAAGCCACTGGTGGAAGATGATGTGGAAACAATCATTTTGAAAATGCAGTCTTAATCCTGCAAAAGTGATTTAGTACAGACATCCTTCCTTTAAAAAAAGTGTTTCCGGCAGTGTTACCAGCCATAACAAGAATAGTGAATACTTCTTTAGGACAAAGTACTTTTCCAATTTAATGCAAGACGGCCATAATTAGACCATTATTGAAAAAAAACCTGACTTCGATCTGGTCCCTAGGAACTATAGACAGGTATCAAACCTGCCATTCCTATCAAAAGTGCTGGAAAAGGCAGTTCTTTCACATTTTAACCAGCACTGCGACCTATGTTCGTTGATCCCTGATTACCAGTCTGCCTATCGCAGTAGTTACAGTTGCGAGACTGTTTGTGAAATTGATGAATGACATCTTGCGAAATATGGAGAACCAAAAGGTGACGCTTTTAATAGCTATCGACCTTAGCCCAGCCTTCGATACCGTGGACCATAACATTTTATTGAATGTGCTGTTTGCAAAGTATGGTCTAAGGGGCAAGGCGTTGTACTGGTTTGAGAACTATTTAAGACCTAGGGATTGTATTATCAATGTCGACGAAAAGTATTCAAAGTCGGCATATGCTTGAATTCTTAGTGCCACAAGGAAGCTGTACTGGACCAGTTTTGTATTCGAGTTACACTCGTACACTGCAAGACATAATTCCTGATGGAGTTGACATGCTTTCGCAGATAATATTACCTTTAAGTTGGCCTACGATCCTAATACTAAATTCGGACAGAGCGACGCCATCCATATCCTTGAAAATCTGTGTACATATTAAACAATGGATGGACGCAAACAGACTGAAAATGAATTATCTAAAACGGAGTATATTCAATTGGGATCCAGATGGCAAATATCAAAATGCAAAATTGATGTAATCAATATTAATTAGGAATGCGTTAGAAAATCAAATCAAATAAAATACCTTGGAACGTGGGTGGATGGTCAGATGTCTCTCAAGAGACACATTGCAGAAAAGTGTAAAACTGCAATGTGGGGCATATACAAAATCAAACAAATTCGTCAGTACCATACGCAGGATCATGTCTGGGGTAATGCTGTAACACTTAGACTATGTAAATGCAATCTTTATAGGACTTCCTGGAGTGTGAATTGAACAAACTATTGCGGTCAAAACAGTTCTGGTCAAACAAAAATATCATAGCAGTAAGGAATGCCTGAAAATCTTACCACTGGCTACCAGTCAAACTGAGAATCCAGCATAAGGTACTTACCTTAGTGTACAAGTGTGTAAATAACCAGGCACCAAATTACTTAAAGGATCTATTAATTGATATGCCTATTACCTAATAGACGGAACACCAGGTCAACAACCTCATATACAAAAGTTGTTTGTACCATTTACCAAACGTAACACTGTTGCTGGTCGTTCTTTCGGTGTAACGGACCGACATGGTGAAATGACCTACCAGATTATATTAAACTTTCTGAATCGGTAAATGTTTTTAAGCGTCATTTGAAAACTTACCCTTTCAATCAATTTTAGTGGTATCTCCTATTTCATTTGTTTTGTTTATTTCGGTCCTATTACGCTGGAAGAGCGGCTATCATTCTTGTTTGGTCATTGTATTACAGTTTTATTTGTAAAGCGCCACTGAAGATTGCCAAATCAAATTGTGCGCTATATAAATTTATGGATTATTGATTGATTTGATTATATGTACCAGTAAATAACAACAATGCAAATATGGTACTACATTTTTGACCTTTCAGTAAACTTAAAAAAGCTTATTTTAACTTTTAAGCATTGTTTTTTGCATGGTACCCCCTCATATGTCTACATTTAGGCCTATCTCATTAACATATTTTTTTGTACCTATTACTGTAGGCTTATTAGCCCACTGTATTCTTTTTTTAACTCTAAATATTAGGATTGTCTACTGAGCTTAGTAAGTTGTAACAGTAAATGTAGTTAAGAGCCTTTCATATCTGACAAGCAGTACTGAAATGCTTAGATAACTTTTTATTGACTGACCACATTTGGGATGCTATGAAATATAATTAATGTTCTGTTTAAGTCAAGTTTAGGCTAAGTCAATCAAAATATGCCTATGATATACAAATATTGGCAATGGGTGTGGCAAATGTAATTTTTATTAGGAATAAGACTAGTATTTTTGCCAGCTACTTTGGAAACAACTTTGCCAATTTCCTGCCTGGATTGAGAATTGTGATCACATTTTATCCATAAAAACTGAAACCAAAATAGTGATTGCTTATATATCATGTGATGCAAAACACTTTTTAGTATTATTTGGAGTGAACATTAAGGGAGATGACAGACCTGTGAAAGTCTCAAATTTGCCATGGAAATTTTGCCGACATCCATTTACTACATTATAAAAAGTGTTTGCACCGACCACTCTTTGTATATTCAAGAAAATTTGGTTTTCTCATTTGATAATTTTCCATGAAGATAGACATGCATGCAGGGCCTAGTTTGAATTGAAATGTAATTTGTAGCATGAATGTTCATGCCTAAATCACGCAGTGACCAAAACCTTTTAACGTAGTACGGCGTATATTTTCTAACTTCGAGGCTTAAATACCTCTGTCCTATCTATCTTCTATTCTAATTTCTTGCCTACTATTTGCTAGTATTAATATAACATTTGTTTATATTGAGCATTGAATCTCATCCCATGCACAAATTGAATGCTGTGTAGGTCTAATGCTATGTAGGACTGTTACTGTTATTTTAAGTTAGGCCTTTAAAGATGAATTCCGTCGAAATCTATGAACGAAATCTATACTTGTAACGTTAGTTCTTTAAATTCGAAAACGGTTTTTGTCTCTATTTGTTACCAAAAATGAAGTACACTAATGCTACTACAGTAAGCCTAATTAAGACATGTAACTTGTAGGATAAGAAGAAATTCGGCGTTATCAAACAGACCTATCTAACGTTAGGCTAAAGTTCGCTGACTTTTTAAGTTAGGCCTAAACTGTCCATATATCTCGTAAAAATTGATTACAAATTTGTGGTTTTCACGCCAAATTAGGTTTCCATTTTGAAATAACAGTTCTTTTAAGTAAATATGTACGGTTTTTGATAAGTCAAAAGGCTGTTTAGAGGCAAAATTTGCCTTGGATCAATCACAGAGAATCTAGTTTATTTGTTTACGTTTTCTACTGACGTGTTTTGTGGTTGCATGTCCGATTTGGTGGTTTGCGCTGCGCTTTTACCTACCAAAATTTTGTTTGTTTACAAAATTGCCGCCGGATGACGTTATTTTGCGTTTGGTGGATTAAGTCTTTAGGCCGAATGACGTCACTCTCTTTGGTTAGGCAGTTAGGGGCGCCCGCGTACGGTCAGACGAATACGATTTTGTGTGTGTGTGTGTGGTGGTGGCACCAGTGGTGTTAGTTTGGGCTTTTTATCGGGTGCATTCACCCTTCTTAGCCCGTCATCTTGTTATGTTATGTTATGTTAGACGATATACGGCATATACCGCTCGAGCTCGCGATTGGTTCTTTGTTGCTAAGCCGATGCTTAGTTAATAATGGCACAGCACATTACTGACCTGAAATTAGTCTCAGATTCAGTTTCAGATTCTCATTCGGATTTGATATGGTATGAGGTTATATTGCAATGCTGCCATAAATTTCCAGGTACTTTTCAGTTATTTTTTTAATCAATTAATTATTTAACTATTATTATTATTCTTTTTTGGGTGAGGGGGGTCTCCTTCTTAGAATCTACTAGCAATTTATTATGTTAGTAGTAATAGTGCATCAGCGTTGGGTGTCTTGAACAATTTTTGTATTCGTACTCATTGCAGTCCTTGAGCGCCTTGGCAGCTCCCGTACTAGTTGGTGGACCAACACAACCGCATATGTGAGACATCGTAAACGAGCCCAAAGGGTCAAAGGGCGTACTATGTGGTCAGTTTAAGTCTGGGTTGTTGAACCTTAGGTTACTTGGGGCTCCCAAATTAGCCCGTGGACCAACATAACTGTATATACACATGGAACTCCACACTCAAATGAATAATTTAATACATGTACCATATCCAATTAAATCCATCAGGCAACCTCATATGAATGGCACCAAGGGGAATATTATGTGATTATCTTTTTAGATTCGGGTTTTTGGCACTTTGGTGCCCTGGGACTTCCAAACTAGCTCGTGGACCAACATACCCGCAGAAGACCCATGAATAATTTGACATATGTGCCATATGGATGAAAATCATCAGGCACCCTGAGTAACGGGCCCAAGTGGCATATTACGTGCTCATTTTGTGAGATTAGGGGTTTTCGGCCCATGGGTAAACTGGGGCTTCTAAACTAACTCGTGGACCAACATACTTGAATAAAGATGTGCGACCCCACACCCCCAAAAATATTTTGACACATGCTAGTTGGGCCCATTTTAGAGGGGCCCTGACGGCTTTAATGGATATGGAACCTATATCAAATAGCTCCTCTGATCTTAGGGTCCAATGTGTATATGCGGGTATGTTGGTCCACGAGCTAGCTTATGAGCCTTATGGCACCCAAAAGGCCGAAAACCCCCAATTTAATCAAATAAACCACATAATTTGGCTGTTTGGGCCATGAAAAGATTCATATCATGTTAAAGAATGAAGATTTTCCGAGAAGAGTGTTTTCTATGGAGATCTTATTCACAGTGCAAATGTGTGGATCCCCCTCCCCCACATAAACACGCAAGAGGTGATTCTTCCTACGCCTCTTAAAGAGAGAGGTGGCTTAAGAAGCTTGAGCATCCACAGGGGTCAAAAGTAGAGCAGATTGGAAGTTGCCAGTCAATCACCAAACTATGAAAAGTCATTTCGTTTATAATCTACGTACTCTGCCCACTCGGCGGGGAAGGGAGAAGGGGGTGGGTTGAAAAGTAAATATGGCGAATGTTAATGGCACCATAATATTGATATCAAACCATGCAACTACCAAGCATATAGGTACATATAGTGTTAGGCAGAGGCGCAGGAAGGGTCAGTTCACAAAGGTGGGTGGGTGGGGGATGGAGGGAAGGGGGGAGGGGGGGATAAGTTCCATCACTGATGTTTCTGCTAATCGGAAAATTTCGTTCATTTTCGAGTACTTTTCTTACAATTTTGGTAAATTGTTTGACAATCTTTGGGAAATTTCGTTCAATTTTCTTGAAATTTCATTCCTTTTTAGGCACTTTCCTTAAAATATTGATAAATTGTTTTACAATTTGAAGAAAATTTTCTCTTTTCTAGATAATTTTCTTCAATTTTGAGGAAATTTTGTCAATTTTTCAGAAATTTGACAAGAAAATAATTTTACCTGCTTTTCCTTTAGGAAATTTTCTTCGATTTTTAAGGATATTTTGAAAATTTAAATACTTACTTTAAATTTCGGGAATCTCATTAATTTTTAGGCAATTTTAAAAAACTTTTTGTCAATTTGTGGAACTATGTTAACATATATTTCACCAATTTTTCAATTTGTGTTCCTTTAATTTGACTGGCCAAAGCCCCTTACCCCCCAGCCCCGCCCCTCCGTATCCCCCGTCTCTACGGTCCCTGGGTTATCAACTTATCTTATGACAGTCTTTTCAGAAAACGAGAGTATTGTATTGTAGGTTTTGTAGCGAAGTTAATTTCATGATAAATACTTTAAATAGGCAAAAATCGAACTAAAACAATAAAAGCGTTACTAATGACATAAACTTGCTAAGAAAAACACATCAAAATGCGCTTTCCAGCACACTGACGAAATGCACTTGAAATGAAATGAAGAGACTAAACAAAATTAAAACGTTCGCAACAATCTAAAATGTTTTGATAACAACGAGAGAATTGTGTTTACTCGGTCATTCTGCTTAGAAAATGTGCATATATAAATTGCTCTCTAAGAAGTGTGGGAAATTTGTTTTAATCAACAAAAATTTCAGTCCCACGTATAATGAACTGATCAAGTTTTATGAAAAGCTAAAATATTCACACTGAATTGCAACTTAAATAATATATGAAGCTATTGCAAAGATTCTTGAAACAAGTTTTCATACAAGAAAGTTAGACTGACTTTGCAGTAGCCGAAACCAATAGATTAGTGTGTGAAATTAAGCCTTCAAGGATGAAATCAAAACATGCTGGTTTTCTTTTTTTAAAGATTGATAAACAAATAAACATGCAGCAGCGAAGGATTATTGGAATTGAATTGTTTCATTACACACGAATTGAAGATGACATTTTATATATTTCATTTAAAAAATCGGTAAAATCTAGAAGTTAAAGAGAAAGTTTTGTTGAACAAGAATATTTATATAAAGAACATGTTCTTACTTTCAAAACAGATATATTTTGAATAGAATAAGTAAAAGTGATTTAGATTATCAATTAAATATGGGAGAGATAGGAATTATGCAAATGAGTAATCGTTGTCAATGACGTAGTCACATAGGGCTAAGACTGCCGCGTAGCTCTCCTGCCCAGTGGGGAGGATCTGATCTGCTGGTAGGATAAAGCCGTAGTTTCCTTCGTCCCGAAGTTCAACAACATACGTGTAAGTAGCCATTGGTGTACCTCCGTATCCGTAGTCGTTGCTTGCGCCAGAGGCTTCATCTAAAAAGCACAGTAAAACAACCTTGGTCAAAATCCTGTGTTAACATGCTATCGAAATTTACCACAGCTACTATAGCTCACTAGGACATATTTGTGGTGTATGGGCCTATAACCCTGAACAGTGACCTGGTGACGCGCATGACTGATCCAGGCATTGTCCGATTACGTCACACGCCCCTCCCCAAACAAAGAGAGAGAGAGAGTTGAACACACAATTACAATGACGGGGCCGTCGCCTGCGTATTCGGTTATGATAGCACAAATGCTATCACGAAACGCTTAATACGACCCGGACGAGAACACAGGTACGACGCACGGACAGACATAACATCGACAACCAAGTCAATGTCCACGGCCTTTGATAACCAGTTGTGGTGCACTGGCGCCCCAAACAAATCCCAGAATCGCCGTGATATTGAGATGGAACTACTTACTTATTACTATACGCATTTCTGTCACTTTTGCAGATACAAATGTGTTCTCCAAAAATGTCATCCTTTTCATAATGCTTGGTAAACCCGTAAATAAATAACTAAAAAGCCATTCTACGCCAGTTTATTTTAGAAACAGATTTAACGACCAAAAACCCATTCAACTTATGTGATGCTGATTTTACTTTATTAATGTTTATCAACTTTTTTATATATAGAATTAAAAAGTAATTACGAAAAAAACATAATACGTTTGACATCACACTTGTGTATGATTTCTTTTATAGTTCTTAGTTTCCAGCTTATGTAATGCTATAATAAACTAATTTTGATAAATAATAGAACCTTCAAAAGTCAAATTGATGTTAGAATTGTAAACAAAATTTATAAACACTTCCGTCAATTTGTTTTTGCTGATTCGTTTGTGCGTAATGAATGACGCACGTAAACCTAATAACCAGACTATTTTCTGAGATAGATTAAGATGCAGATATCTCCCTTTCATACTTTCCAAACCAGCGCAAAAGAACAGTCACATCCACCGCCTGTCATATCTAACTTATCATATATTACAGCATATCAATTGCATCTTCATATCATTTACAAACATCCACCAACCGTCATATCTAAGTCTCATCATATATCATTTACATCTTCATTGCATTTACATCTTCAACGAAAATAAATAGTATTGTTCTATCGCTGATGTCAGCTATCAGCCACTGATTGGTAATATTAACGGAATGATATTTTTAATTGACTAATCTCGTCAATCATGGAGGCCGCTTACACTGAGTAAAACTACGTAAAAATGTTTAAATTATTCAGTTGTAGCCCTTTTGAATTTTGCAAAAATTTACACAAAAATATTTTCCATTGGAAGTGCCTCCTCCATCATGCAAGTTCTTTGCTGGGTGATAACTTTTGTGGAATCATTACAAAGCAATAACTGTTTCTGTTAACTACATTGCAATCTACCAACTGCGGTGCTGGTGATGTAAGTAATTAAAAGTCATTAAACTGTTAGAGCAAGTTCTGAAGTTGAAAACATCAAATACCCCTGAATAAAAACAAATGTTTTCGTGTTCTTCGTATGTCAATTTCTGTCATTCTTTTTTTAGCAAGCGTATACTGTACTCATGCATGTCGTGGCAATAGGGGATCACAACTCTACTTTAGTTCATTTCTAAATCGTCCTTAAATTATCATCGGTTTCATTGATAAATCCGCGACCATGGTCTGTAGTCAGGTAGTGAACTTTTCTTCGGTCAGTCGGTAATAAGATTAAATAAGAAGCAATTATGTTCTCTGTTTGTTTGCTGAAAGATTTAAAGGATTAGTTCAGTGGTCAAGCATGTTTATCAGATATGAAAAAAATATGAAAAAAGCATTCAAAAATCGTATTCCGTTAAGGAGATATCTAAGTTTAAAGTTTGGTATCATTTGTGTAGAAACGACTGAAATCAGGCTAGTTGTGATGTCATAGCCTCAGATTCCTCAAAGTCTTTATGTATCATTCTATCATGTTTTGTCCTGCGATTTTGTTGCTTAAAAACCATGGGATATGTCAAAAAAAGTAGTAAAACTGAATCTAGGAATGGTATTCATTATATACCACCTGAAAAAAGTGTGAAGAAAAATGATTTAAATAGTAAACAAATTAAATAAACTTTCTTTAAAATACATAACGATTTTGAGGAATCTGAGGCTGTGACATCACAACTAGTCTGATTTCGGTCGTTTCTACCGAAACAATATCAAACTTTAAACTTGAATATCTCCTTAACGGAATAAGATTTTGCTATGCTTTCTTCACCATTTTGTTTCTTTTGAAGTCCTCTTTAATATAAGATGGATATGATTGACCACTGAACAAATTCTTTAATTGAGATTTTGTCAGCGAAAACCCATTTACTAAAGATATTGTTGTGATAAATATTTGTACGATATTTTTGATCGGGCAAGTTCCCCTTTATCAGTTTGGCAATGTCGCTATGGTGGTAGTCTTCCGTTCACCCCAATGTTCTCGGTCCTCGCAAACTTATTTCATTGTTGTGGTGAATACTTTTTACAGTGGAATTTGTGCACCGTCTTTCCTTAAACCCCGCCTTTTTAATGAAATCTGTATTGGGGGAGGGGGAAAAACATGTAGAAGGAATATTTCACTCTACATAATTGATAAAGTCAGCGGCGTATTTGACATGGATGTGGGGAGGGAGAGGGGGAGGCTCTTATGTCGAAAAACTATTTGTAAAGAGGGGGGCGTCGTAAATTTATTGGAAATTTAGGCAACGTTTCCAGAAAATTGAAGAAAATTTTCCCCAAAAGATTCAAATTCCCCGAAAATGAATGAAATTTGCCCAAAATTTAAGAAACCATCTCAAACATTTAATGAAAATGAAGCAAGCTTGCAGGAATTGAAAAAAATTGCGAAAATAAGCAAAATTACCCAAAATGAAGGCAAATCTCTCGGAAAAGGAAGAAAATTCCCCCAAAATTGAAAAAATCAAATTCCAGAAAAAGAAGAAAATTTCCAATTAATTAAAACAAAATTGAAGCAAATTTCTCAAAAATTTCATAAAAATGAAGCAAGCTTTCCGGAATTGAAGAAAATTTTGCGAAAATGCTGCAAATTTACAAAAAAAAAGGAAGGCAAATTTCTCGTAAAACGAAGAAAATTTCCCTAAAGTTGTAAACAATTCCGGAAAATGAAGGAAATTTTCCAAAAATTAAGACAATTTTAACAAAAATGAGGGCAATTTCTCAAATATGAAGGAAAGTTCCAACAATGAAAGCAAATTTCTCGAAAAAGAAAACAAATTCCCCGAGAATTGAGAAAAAATTAAAATTCCAAAAAATTGAAGAAATTTGCTTCAATTTTTTGGAATTTTGAAAGAAAGTTCCTGAGATTTAAAATAATTTTTACAAAAATTAACGAATATTAAAGAATTGTGGAGGGAAATTTCCCCTAAATGAAAGGAATTTCCCGAACATGAAGGAAATATCGCGAAAATTAAAGGGGATTTTTTGAGTCTGTTACTCAATTTTGACTATTGACGATCTTAATTTTTTATTTATTATCCTAATATATTTATTCTATGGGTATATTTCCCAACGGTCAAAAAAAGGTACCACTGAGAGGGGTTGGTGGTCAATAAAAAATAATGGGGAAATTTGCACCCCCCCCCCCTCCCCCACTTAGATGTTTGGATGTTTGGATGTCTACCATCTTAATCTGTGCAGGGAGTTGTTTTTTGAACTGTGTTTCTTCACTGTGTAATATTAATGGAGAAATTATAAGAGTACTATGAAAGTGCACAACCTATTGGACATTATGAAAACTGCATGGTTGTCACGTGACTCACTTCATGCAGGATTGGTCTTACAATTATTTAGTTGTAACATGTACTTAAACAACTGTATATATATATATATATATATATATATATATATATATATATATATATATATATATATATATGTACATATATATATATATATATATATATATATATATATATATATATATATATATATATATATATATATATATATATATATATATATATATATATATATATAATATATATATATATATATATATATATATATATATATATATATATATATATATATATATATATATATATATATATATATATATATCAAATTATATGCTATCCTGTTACATTATTTGTATCGTACTGTAAAATCAAATTTTAGAAGATTAATAAAGAAAATGCCAAGCGCACTTAGGAATGTCTTCTCAAGAAAATTGCTTGACCCGGCACCAATAAATCTGATACATACTGAAGAACGTCACTTTCGCGGTGATAATTGATTGGCTTATCAGTTATTGTTTAAACAGTTCGACCAATCAGAAAAGTTGGATTGTAGTGCTTTTTAATCTCCAAGTTAACACGATATCTAGCTTTTATAATTTTGCTTAAAGGAGTAGCTTTGTTTGCAATAAGTATTCTTTTGAAACCAATTTCATACAATGGAAAATCTTAATGACCTCACTAGTTTTTATTTTGGTGGAAACTTTGGTGATTGTAAGTCATGGAATTTGGACAACAACATAGATTGCATGAACAGATAAAATCAAAAGAGAGATGCCGTATTTGTCAGTTTGTTTCGGTTTGAAACCAATAATTTCTTTATAATAACATCTTAAAACATAATATATTTTTAACCTGAAAATATAATACGTCTTCATGTTATCCACGCCATATTATTCCGTTTAACGTCCTATATCAGTAGCGCAACAATATAGGGCGGGAAGGGTGTAAAGACTGCAATGGCGGGACTGTGAGACTAAACTTTAATTGACCATCAAACAATTGACCATCAAACTTATTGTGATTTATATTTTAAAAAAAAGTGTTCAGTTTGATATTAGTTAAAGGTATAATCATTGTCGATAATGTAGTCGCAGAGTGCCAGAACTCCAGTATATCCGTCGATTCCAGAGCCTATAATTTCCGATTCGGGAAGGAGGAAACCATATTGGCCTTCATCCCTGAGCTCGATGACGTATGAGTAAGTTGCTTGGGGGGTCCCAGCGTATCCGTAATCTTTGCTATTGCCCGATGCTTCATCTGTCAACGAAATCGGAGATATCACAACGGTGGCGTTTTTGCCTGAAAGTTTTGAACATAATTTGTTTAATTTTGCTTCTTCCCTCTTCTCAAATTATAATTCTTCGTCAAATACTTATTCGCACATAAATGCTATTCACTTGCAAAATCAATTAATATAAGCGCTGAAATGTCTTTTTCGCATTTACTTCATGAAAATAAAAATATTTAATTTAAAGCAACTGCGATTTAAGTCAGTTTTCTATTTGAAATCCTTTTTTTTCTTTTACCAATCGTTTTTTGCATTGTGATATCTTTGCTGTAACCAATTTATCTATATTGCCATTTCTAATTGCCAACCGCCAGAAAGAAAAAAAAATCTTGTTAACATTAACAAACAAACTTCACCGTAGGCCAACAGGTGTAAAGTATTGAAATTTGTCCAAAGAAAAGAAAATTAACAACAGCTGCAATTGCCTATTTAAACAAGTTAGTTTACCCCCATCCCAACAAAAACACTTTATTTGCATCTGCCAGCATATCAGACACATCATGAACATGGATTTTCTGAAAGGTAACGGCATAATGACAACTATTGACAGTAATAGATGGATAATAGATTATAAAGTTCAGTGGTTAAGCAAGTATATCTTATTCCGTGAATCATATATTCAAGTTAAAATTCTGCGTTATCTGTGTAGAAGTGACTGGTGTCGTAATTCTACTAGGAAGGTTGGCGCCCCATCCCTTATTTTCTTAACAACAGTATTTTAAACAAAATTGATTTTTTTTTCTTTCTTTTTTATACTTTTTTCACTGTAATTCTTTTTTTTATTTTTTTATTTTTACCATGTGGTGAATTGTAATTACCCTTGCTAGAAATTCTTTTGGCTTCTTTCATGGCCTATCAAATGTTATCAAAATCGCATAAAAACAAATGATAGAATAAATAAGACTGAGAATGTGACGTCACAACTAGTTTGATTCCAGTCGATTCTACACAATGATTTGATGATAACAACATTTAAACTGAAATATCTCCTTGACCTGTTAACAAAATAAGATTGTTTAATGCTTTCTTTTTGCTCAAAGTTCCCATTCTAATTTAAATTAGATTTATATCTACATAAGTCTAGAGCTAGTGTGTGAGAAGAAAAAAGTCTTTATATTCTGCATCAAACCTCAGGCACCACAGAATAAAAATGAGTCAGAACTGATGTGCGCGCCTCCCCCTTTCGCAAATTCATGGACTTGTTTGACCCCTGAACCAATCCTTTAACTCGATTAAACGAGTAGAGGTTTTCCTTGCACCTGAAAACTATATATTTTTTTAATTGCTTATCTGTATATGCTAAATTACATGTTTAATCCTTCTTTCCAAAGCCTATATTTAGTTATTTATGTGTTTAAAAGTATCTCTTTTCTCGCTATGCCCCTATTTATATATAAAAATGTCTTTTATTATAAGGTCCGAGTATTATGCTGATGACCAATTTTAAGCTATTGATTTATTTTGTTTTGAAATCAACCCTTAGGCTTTTGATACGGGATCACACAAAATGAGAGAAGGCACGGGGTTTAATAAGTCTAATAAAAGTGGTGTTATTCTGTTATTGGGCATGTTGGGTATCTGAAGATTTAAAATATCTTTAATCATACTTTTAAAAATATAAGAGACTTAAGTTTAACAAAGCTTTAATATATCTGGGGCTTTATGAATATAAACGTTTAAGATTAGAGAAACTATTAAATTAGATTTCTGAATGTGGCACCTTCGAAAACGATGTCCCTCTAAGATGCCACGCTCGGGAAGTCGGAATTACAATGAACATATTTTCTCTTTGTTTTTGAGCGGTTTATTCTAGTCATTTGTAGAGATAATATGAAAGTGCCGGAAAAGGTAAATGATGTTAACATAGTAGTGACATAGATTTCGTCTCCCATTACATTTAGTCCTGCCAAAACTTTCTCCTGAGCTGGCCCAGAACTTGAAAAAGTGTCTCCCACAGACAATTTCTCCTCAGCAAATGCACTCAATAAAAGCTTTTTATGCAGTTTTTATTTTTAGTACACTTTATGCGAGCATAGCGTGGTACTAACGACAATCCATATGCCTGTCCCATTGTCAAACATAGCAGAGAAGACTGACTAGCAGAGAAATTTCTGGGAGTAAACAACATCGCGACTCTCCAAACACTTCTAAACAGGCAGTGGACAAATTTCCCCTGAACAACTAGAATTGAGAAAATTCGTACTAATAGGGTCTGGGGGACGTTCTAAAAATGTATCAGTAGCAGGATGTCCACTAACTTGGCCATCTTTTCAGGTAGCGCAGAACTAATTGGGTATTACTCTGCAAGCCCAAAATGTGAAAGCCGAGATAAAAGGCTAATCAAACTATTTTCGAGAGGAAGCTGATGATTCAGTAATGGTAGAGAATAGATATGTCTTGACTATAAGTATGACTGAACTTGATGAGATGTGCTTCAAATAAAGTTTCATGGGGAACTATTTCTTCCTCCTTTTTGGCACAAAAAAGACCCCTGACTTGATAAGTTTTAGTGCAATGTATTGCTTCGTGTCACAAGCCAGGCCATCTTACAGGTAGCACAGAACTAATATGATAATTCGAAACAAATCAACCTCGGCTGCGTTAACCAGCTCTCAACCTCCCGCTACTCCCTTTCACAAAAGACTTGCCGATATCGAACCACTTATTGTTTTCACATGTTCGTCACAGCTGGCAATCAAATTGGGACACCACACGGATAGCAAACGGTACAACATCCAACCAGGCGTACATCTAACGTTCCAGTTCTGGCATCACACAACCTCTCCCGTAAAGACCACGTCTGTATACATCACCCGCTTCCGAGTACACCACCCGCCTCACTCATTTTTATCTCCGTACACTCTCAAAAAGGAATGGTCAAATTTGATCATAAAATGGTCAACTCTGCACAGAACTATGTTTGGGAAAAATTGAATGACCATAGCATGGTCAAAATTGACCATATTGTGGTCAAATTTGCTGTTCAATTTGAACCAAAGTTAGTTCAGTGCAGATTTGACCATGGTTTGGTTAAGTTTGACAATTCCTTTTTTAGAGTGGACTCATCTCCACCCCTCTCCAATTGATTATCACAGGCTCACAACTGTGATACACATCTTTCTTGACTGTCCACTCTTCGCACGCCCCAGAGCTTCCCTATTCCATTAATTTCTCAATTCAATTCTCCTTCCTAAGAAATATATACCTGCTGATACAAGTATACCTAAGTTGTCTTACCCAAACCATCTCCACCCTATATCTACCAACCACACTCTGTTCGACTCTCTGAACCTTTTTTTCTCTGACATAAATCTGTCGGGTAGACTACAATTTGACGTACCATCGTTGTCTTGTTGCGAAGAAATCAAAACATAAAGGTATAACTATATTAATTATCCTGCAATATTTTTTCCCGACGAAATAGTCTAAACTTCTTCTATGGGACTAACCCATTATAATATAACTCATGAACTAAGTTTGAAGAAAAAATTGCGCAAAACTATATCATACAACAATTTTCTTTCCATGAGTCAAATGTGTTTCCAAAAACTAAGACATAGCATTCATGCCTTTGGCACTCACTGCGGACGGAAAAAATAAATTGTTTAAGATATTCAACATCTCCAATTATCGTTATAAATCTTAGGGGACAAATTTTCCTGGCGGACAGCTATCCCTGTGTATGGGAGGCAAAAGTCCTAGGGGGACAGAATCTCCTAGGAGATTATGTCTGGCGGACATAGAACATTTTGTCCGGAGGGGGGGGGACATTTTTCTCATAGAACATTTTGTCCGGGAAGGGGAGGATGGGGGGGGGGGACATTTTCCCCATGGGGAAGAAAATCTCCTGTTACACCGGCCTTAAAGCTGGGGTGGTTAATTTAAGAAGGTAGGATTTTGGAGGATAGGAGCAGAGTTTGTTCAAATTGCCATACATGTAGCAAGGACTTACCAAGGTTAACACATTAGAGTAATTCCAATCAGTAAACATGATACATAGAAATACCACCACCTTCCACGAAAAGAGTCCCAAAATGTGACCTTTAAAATGATCTGAAGTACCGATTTTACGTGACAGACTTTTCACTTTCTTAAGTCCCAAACGTCACAAACTCACCGCAGTTAACCTCACGAATTTTTCAAGATTAAACTCTTTTACAAAATGAGTGGCGTAGCTATAGGGTTTAAAGGCAATCGGTCCCACCAGACTTCGCAAAGGAATTTGTCGGAAAATTTGATCCATATCGGAAAATGTTTCCGAATGACCTAGGTTTTCCGATTTTTTCGAGGCATGACTTTTCTGACGCACAAGCCTATAGTTTCATATCATTCGGGGTATAGGGGAAGGGGGAATTATACGCCGATTATATTTCAAGATACCAATCTGTTATGTTTAGTTTACTCACCAATACTACCACCACCTGTACTTTTTTTTAAGCACTGGGTGATGTCATGAGCCCACTGCCGCTAGTCCCGCACCACTATGTTAAGAACTGTGTCATATGACTTGCAAAGTAAAATCTGTGATAATTTATGAAATTAAAAAGTTATAAAATCATTCTTACACAAAAGTCGAGCAGATGGTCCAACAGTGTAGGTTTTGCCTGTGGTCATATTGATGGCATCTGCCATGGCCGTAGCAGCAGCAATCTGTGTGATAGAAATGAAAAGTGTCATTTTTGCAGTGTTCTCATTTTCAAAATACATTCGGTTAGCCTTTATACCTTTCACAGTTGAATTAAAACTTGTATGTTCTCCCCTTATTTAACGATAAAATGTTCGAGGAAGTTCAATCAAACTCGATTGGAATTTCATTCAAATTCAGTGAGAAACACCAAAGTGCTTCCACAAAAGGTACTGTTTTGGGTCCATTACTTTTCCTTTTATATGTAAATGACATCCCTGATAATATAAACAGCACAGTTAGACTGTTTGCTGATGACTGCCTTGTGTACAGAACAATTGATAAGCCCTCTGACCAACAAATCCTTCAAGATGATCTTAACAAACTTGAACAATGGCAACACAAATGGCAAATGAATTTCAAGCCCTTTAAATGCTACATCTTGTCAATTTCCTCTAAGAAATGCTTTAAATCACCTGTTTATACCTTATGCAACCAGCCACTAAAACATGTCAACTCCCACCCATACCTAGGTGTTGAAATTGATAATAAACTTAGATGGGATAAACATATACATAACATAAAAGCTAGATCTAAACAAGAAAGCTAAATCTGTACTTGGCTTATTAAAACGTAAGCTCTCAAACTGTCCCACCGACGTTAAATTATCTGCTTATAAAGTTCTAGTCAGGTCAGTACTTGAGTTATCTACCTACTGTGGTGTAGCGGTTATCATACCTGTCTACAGACCACGAGGCCCCGGGTTCAATCCTGGGGTGGGTAGACACGCCAGTGCACCACAACTGGTTATCAAAGGCCGTGGACATTGACTTGGTTGTCGATGTTATGTCTGTCCGTACGTCGTACCTGTGTTCTCGTCCGGGTCGTATTAAGCGTTTCGTGATAGCATTTGTACTTTAATAACCGAATACGCAGGCGACGACCCCGTCATTGTAATTGTGTGTTCAACTCTCTCTCTCTCTCAGTACTTGAGTACGCATCACCAGTGCGATGTGGATAAACTTGAATCTATTCAAAGGAGAGCAGCCAGGTTCTGTATGGCAGACTACTCTTATAAATCTAGTGTAAAAAACATGCTTCATAAATTAGATTGGCCTCTGCGAAAAACAAGAAGATACAACACCCGGCTACATGTGCTATATAAAATCAATAACAATCTTGTCGCCATCAATAAAGATGAACTTATCGTGTGTAGAAGCTCTTTGGTCAGAAGTAATACAAGAAATAATCATGACCTTAATTTCCAGCTTCCCTATGCTAAAAAGAATGTATATAAACACTCTTTCTTCCCTCACACACTAAAGGATTGGAATGCTTTACCGTCAGACATTGTACATGCACCAAGTCTCACTGATCTGTTTCAAAGCTAAACTTACTAACACTTGTATTGCTAATTAGTTTTTTTTAGTTTTTCTTCATTTTTTTATTTTTTACTCATACTTTTTATGCTCGGTTGGCGTTCATGTCTTCTTAAAGGATTTTTGCCGACTTAACTAATTCAGATTTAGATAGTATAAGCTGATTAGTGACAACATTTTCCAATTACAACATACATTTTTCAACAATGAAAGTCAACTCGAAAAAGAAAAAAAAAGAAGATAATTGTTCATCAATTTACTGAAGATTTTCTGAGCAGCGTTATATCTTGACTTCTATATCTTTACCTGCGCATCGGTATCTGGAGGTAGTTCTGCAGTGCTGTCGTAAGACCATGGTGCCAGGATGAGTTGAGAATAGCTATGCCAGTCGATGAATACTTTAAATTTCTGTCCTTCGGGTCCATTGACGATTGATGTGATGTAGTCATCTACACCCTGGACTTCCAGGTTATCGAAAGGACTGAAACCGCGGAAAGTATCAGAGCAAGGCCACGGACTTGCACCATTCCCTGCAATGAAAGACAGTGTAAACAGATACCGGTCAGCAGGTTATGGAAAGGAATTGAAAAAAAAACTGTAAAAAAGAAGCGTTCGTTGCTTTCGAATTACCTCGAGTAAAACAGGAATATGCTCATCGCTACTTGGATCAGAAGGTTTTTTGATGTGGAAAGTAAGTTCGTGAACTTTGAATTTGCATGAATGGTTCTCAGAAAAGTAAAACAGTTTTGTAAGTAACCATCTTGATTCTGTGTGTCATAACTATCCTACATCAGTTCAGCGTAAGCATTGCATTTTAAGTGAAGGCCGAACGATCCACCAACTTCAAGGCTAACCAATCATGACACAGATCCTTACTTATGGGTGCAATTTTAACCCTTTACATCCTTAATACAATCTATTGTTACATATATGGCAGAAACTTTGAACCAATCTGAAATTAAAATTGAATGATTTGAATAACAGGTGTTGTTTGTTCGTGGAATCATGCCTTGGTTGAACCCATTCCAGAATGTCAAAAAGCTTTATGACATATTCACTTTGATAATTATATATGTGTCTTAGAGATGCAGTGGCTCAGTGGTTAAGAAATCATGCTCGTATGCAAAAGGAACCGAGTACGATTCCCGCCGCGAGCCCTGCATTGTGTACTTGAGCAAGACACTACACTCTGCTTGCTCCAGTCCACTCAACTGTTATAAAATGAGTGCCAGCACTGTTGGGGAGTTGACCTGCGATGGGCTGACGTCCTATCCATGGAAAGCTGTGTGCTCTCATCTGCATACACCAAGGAAACCAGGAATAAGCACCAACTGGATTGGCCTTCATTACTTTAATATAGATTTTCTCTATCTTGAATCAGATATTTTACAGTAGGCCCGTGGATAGAAGTTTCAAGTTTGTTTAAAAATTGTAATTCATAGATCTTGAACTAAAAAGATGAAATGAAAAATTTGTCATGATCCTAAAATTGCTGACTTTGTTTCGAAGGAAGAGAAAACAAGTATAAATTAGGTTAAACACGGGTAACGAAAATGAAACTAGCTCAGAGTGTAAGACCATAGAGCTATTACATTGTCAATTTCAATCAGTCAAAATACACTTAATTAGGTATACGAGACGATATTTTGACTGATTAAGGCTTAGAGTAGCCAAAGCATTGCTTCATATGCCTAATTAAGTGTATTTTGACTAATTACAATTTGAAATGTAACTGAATTTTAATCTATCCCTCCATGGATAGACAATAATTTTGCTAAAGGACCTAACGTAGGAATTGTCCCAGGAATCGAACCCAACACTTTTTTAATATAAGATGCTCTTTATATCCACTTTGCTTCTTGGATAATATTAATTGATGCTATAAATTGTGGCACATTAAAAAATAACTTGAACGCCGGGTACGCAACTGAATGCAACTTGCTAGAAGCTTTGCTATACTCTACTGCGAAAATGAGCCTTATTGATAAACCTATATAGCCGTGTTCTTCCTTTCACAACCTTTTCATATTTTAAATAATGACTTACTTCCCCAAAATATATTCCAATTTCGGTTAGGATCTGTGCCAATACATCCAAAGTCCTCTCCAGAATTAGGATCGACGTTAGTTTTTCTGGTCTTACGCCACAAACGGGTGTCCTGAAAACAATAAGAATTACGGCATGGTGTGTATTCATCCCTTTCATTTAATCTGTTAAGCGTTTCACGAGTAATACAGAAATCAAGCTATAAAAAGTAACCAACTACTATATACATTTTTTCAGCGAATAGTAAAATGACAAAATAAAAGCAAACCTATTTCATTTCCTTTTTCACCTCTTATTCAATATTTATTTCAAAATGTATTGTTTGCATTTATATCACAGACATAAACAGATCTATCTATGACGTTCAAATCTTAAGAGTATATACATGCAAAAATTGTTTAATAGGCATACATGCATCAAGAGGCAGGAATCTTTTTTCAAAGGAAAAAGATGTTTGTTATGCATACTGCTATACTATGCTTTAGGGTAATCATGGTTAATTACCCAATATAAGTGAGTTTTTATATGTACTTCAGAAGGCAGCGGGTTTAAAAAAAAAAACATTTGCGGCACTATCATTACGTGTATACGAGGAGTTATCACCTCCCATGTGCATATTACGTTTTTTTAGGGAAATGTTTATCTTCTAAGATAACCTTTAAACACAGAGAGAGAGCCTACTGGACAATGACAAACACATGTGCTAGGATCTTTATCTGCAAGCAGGTAAGGATCATTATGTACGATTCTAATTGACGTCGCAAAGGAATTAAAATAATCTTAACAGCTGAACTTCGAAAGCAGGTATGTGAAATCTTGAGTTATTGTTTGGAGGTTTTCCCTGAAGGATTTGCGTTCTTTAGGACTTTGTGAGAATGCTGCCGCGAATTATCTTTAAATGTTCCCCGCTTCGAATCGACCCTTATGCGTTCGTTTTGACTATTCGGAGGATAATCTTTAATTGCTTTCGCAATTTTTTTCTTATCTTTACCACTTGCTATCTTACATTCTTACTGAAAACAAAAATGCAGTGAGCATACCGTGTTTATCCAGGTGTAGGCGTAGCCATCAACATTTAGACTTGGAACGATGTAGAAGTCAAACATGCCAAGCACGCGTTTCACTCTGGCATCACCGAGGTTGAATTGCTTGCAGAGCTGGGGCATTTGTAAAGAAATAATTATTCACGCATCTCATTGATAAGATGCAAAAGCGAAGCGATTTCATCTAAATTGATCCCGATGAGTGTTTCTAACGGAGTGGGTTTTCATAAAGAGCGACCCACAAATAAATGAAACGATTATCCTTAATTATTCTTAGGTGTGGATCATACGATCAATTATATTCAAAACCTTTTTTTACAGTGTAGGACGATTAACCACATATAACACTCATTCACCCTCAACTAATTGACTTTGTTACTTCCCTGTTCCATGCTCTCTGAGCACGTGCAAAATTAGGCATACACACTCGTAAGAAGGGCGGGAACAATGAATTAGCTTAATATATACATGATATAGTAGTGGTACTATATGTGAATATATATGAAACATGACGAATCACTTCATAATGCGGGCATTTGAATTGGTGTGAAACTAAGGAACCTGTTCAAATATCAACTTATGCTTTACATTCAAATAACATTTAGCTCACCTCATTCGTAAAGTACATCACTGTTGCCGGTGAGATCCATTCCCTTGCGTGAATACCACCTTCGAACCAAATGGCGGGTCGAGGATCTGAAGCACCTGCGGCAGCATCTGCATGAATCTGAATGGTATTTTGAGGAATAGAGAATAGACTGATAGATAGATAAACGGAAAATGGAGATAAATTGGTGCATATGTATTCTGAAGTCGAATCACATTTCATTGCTTGTTTGCGTGAGGTTGGCAACGTCTCGACGGCACAGGTTTTTCTAAGCAGGATCACGTTTACTACGGTACTTGCTTTTTGTACCAACTGTAGCCATTCCACTGAAGATGCCACGATTTGTTTAACGCATTCTCCTAAAAGTTGTCAAAAAATCGTTATTTACTTTTTTATATCTCAAGGTGAAAATTATTTTCAAAATACTTTAAAGATTGTTTGATCTGATTAGAATCACTATCACATGGTGTCCACTAGCTTAAGAAATTGTTCTCTGTAAAATGTTCGCCAAGCTGAAAGACCATCCCTTTATTCCTTTTCTGGGCGCCCAGAGAGTGAACTATTTGCCGAATCATTTATGAATATTCTGGATAATTCCGATAAAGGAGAGTTTTGCACAATCGGAGAAAAGAAGTCATTATTAAAAAATACGATGTTCTACTTCCCCCTTCATTCAATCTTTATATAAGTTACGTGAAAGTGACGTCGTCTATGTAAGTTTTTTTTATATTACGTTGTTTGATAGTTGTATAACTCGCAATAAATATGACCTCACATACCATGTAAACTAATTTTGATTCATGTTTTATCAACAGTTTTGAATTAATCATTTCCCCTAACTTCGTTTATTTGTACATTAATTTCGTTACCTACCTTTATACCATTTATAGCACGACCTTCGAAAGACGTTGCCATAAAAAAAGTTTCAACATATTCGTATTCAGTTGCCATATCTTGGACCCATTGCTGAATCTGTTGAAGTAAAGAACAATTCATGCTTGAGATTCAGTATGATTAATTCACGTAGTGCCATACTTCTTCAAACCTGTTCAGGCGAATGCTTTGCCTCCATTACAAAGGTAAAATGAGGTTTTCTTTTTCGTTTGTCCGTTCACCCGTGTTCCGTTCACCGTTAGTCTTTTACTTAACCACCTAATCACATGCTTTAAAATCACTGAGGGATTGGGATGCAATTAGGTGCAGTGATTACCCGTGCCAGCATGGTCATATGGTATACAAGTATAACATGTCAATATTTTAGGATGGGTTAAAACATGGGTAGGGTAGAGGACAAGGGCTGCGATTAAAAAAATTGTTGGCGGTCTGAATGAAAAAAAAAAACATTTGATTTCCTCAATGAATTAGTTTTAATGTAGACTAAATTACTGACAACAATTTTGTCTGGTGCTGTAAGAAAAAACGTTTTAATGGCGGTTAGTGGCCTTGAAGAAAGTGATATAATGAATGCCCATTTTAGATAACACGAATTGCAGATACATGCAGCTCTGGCATGAATATAAATAAATAGATATCAATTAATATTAATCTGTTAATCAGCTTCTATTCGTACTATTTCACTCAGAATGGCCTGCGAGTTCAAGTAGCTTTTCAAAGCAATAAGATGTTACTGCCTTCTGCCACTTTCGCACACGGTGCCCGTATATGATAGCCAAGAAATGACCAAAGCTGTATACACCATCGTACGGGTCTTAATAAGAAATGCTCTACAAAAGTATATTTCTTGCAGATAAATTTGAAATCGCAGAATTCAAATGACATTTGTTTAGTTTGGTAATCCCCTAAATTTTGTATCATTGAACAGTTAAACTGCATATCAATTATTTATACTAATTCTGACTAATTCTGTGATGTTAACTTTTGTTCCAAAATTTCGTCCCGAATTAGTTGATATTCCAACTCTACTGAAGCTTATTTCGAGAAAAAGATAACTAATGCAGGGTCTCGTGCAGGGTGCAGAGGCGGCGGTAAGAAGTTTGAATCTGGAGGGGATCTGAGAGGCACTTTCCAACTGTCGTATTTTGAAAGCATTATAGCTTGATAGGGTCAACCTCCCCACTTTCACTGCCCCCACCACTGGAAAATTTCGAGAGCAAATTTGGTCCAAAAATTACTGGTGACCCATTTTTCTTTCCTTTTCTTTTTTAATTTACAGCTTCAAATATTCAAGATATTTAGGTCGAAAATTCGGTAAAATAGAACAAATTTATACCAAAATCTACACAAAGTTGGAAATTTTATAGATCATAAATTCGGAAGGATTAAGATTTATAGATCATGATTAGCCAATTGTACTTGGAATATATTTAATGTCTAAAATAATGTGAAAAGCAAATAAGGGGTCCTTAGACTATTAATCAGGACGCCATCAATTTTTCCTGAGAATGAATCATGGTAACTCGGTATATCAGTATAAATTAGATGGCCCAAATTTACACCCAGTCTTCAGCGAGTCAGTGACAGGATCCAAATTAAAGGCAATCCACGAGTGAAATTTGTGGTATTTT
Source organism: Chiridota heheva (assembly GCA_020152595.1). NCBI lineage: Eukaryota > Metazoa > Echinodermata > Holothuroidea > Apodida > Chiridotidae > Chiridota > Chiridota heheva. The sequence continues at coordinate 611,236 of JAIGNY010000395.1, forward strand.
GCTTGATGTTTGTGTTACCAGGTTACTGTTTCTTTAGATGTAGGCCTAATGATTTTTTTGATAAGTGTGATACACATATATGCGATGTTTGATAAATAAGCGTTTTAAGGCGGATACCATTTTCCCTGATTACGGACGCTCTCTCAAAATTTTAGGAGATACTTCTTAATTAATTTTGAAGAATGATATAGAAACTCCGACGTTAGTTTCTCATATACCCTGTTGTTATTGTTCTGATCTCATAATTTTGTTAGCTCAATTCACAATTAGTTTAAAATACATATAAAAGCGGTAATAATCTGATGACAATTACCATCATTCACTTATCTGTTCATTGGTTCTTGATACAATGGTGATCACCTTAATCTTGGTATATTTTATGAAATTATTGAATCTATTATCATGACTTATTTAAAGTGAACTATTGAAAGGCTTACCTCCTCATAAGGATGATAAACAGTGTAATCAAAGTCCCCAAGAGCTTTGACTCCAATACTTTGTTTCTTGATATCCATCTGCTTCTTCTGAGATTTGATCTCTGCGTCTATATCGTCGATCTGGACTGTCCATGAGATCCCTCTCTGTACGAGATCCCTCTCCAAAATATCTGCCAGTGATGAGTCCACCATAACGTCGGCATACTGGCCCAGTCTAGATTGAGTCCAGAAATCCAGCTAGAGAACACGGGTGACAATAATTCAGCACTTACTCAATTAAACACGAGGAATGAAGATTATATCACGACAACTTTATCGTAATTACGGGAGTTCCAGTCAGAAAGTATATCAATTATCATGCGAATCTTTCGAAACCAGGTGCAGAATTGTATTACATTGATATTCAATTTGTTCGATTCATTCATTTTGAGAGAACATTAAGGTTTAAGCAAAATGGAGAAACTGACCTAGAGATCATTGTGGAAAAGTTGGTTAAAAAAATAACAATATAGATGTCGCCCGAATGAAATCAGATATTAACTAAATTATGGATGACGAAAACAAAAGCATTTACTTATTTGTAAAGAAGAATATTTTGTACTCTTGTACACTTCGCGGCAACATTACCATAAATATGGGAGTACCATAGTTCTCCCCTGATTGAAAATACAAATTATCAGGCAAATCATTTCAAAGTGTACAAATTAATTTTTCTTTCTGCAATTGCTTTCTTGCTGATAAATATTGATAAATCATCAAGTTTTCAAGTAGATTCAATTCAACATGTTCTCTCCCTTTAACTTTTAGAAATATGATTATATACTTTTTTCTGTATTTCATCTGTAGTTTATTTTCATCAGTTTATATTACTTTATTACAAAAACCGATTGGGGAAAAAAACTATTCGGATATCTTATTCCGTTTTGCAAATATAACATTACAAAACTTTCACCAGTGTGTTGAAAAGTGACAAATGCAGGATACATTGTGACGTCACACTATCAAAATCCGGAATTCATTGATCTAACACAATTTTTATGTATTTGATATTAAATTGCTACATTTTTGAAAACATTTTGTACTTGAGATGGAGTACAACATGTGCTTTACAAAAAAATGTATTGACTATCTGCTTATGTACATTATACGTAAAATAAACGAAATATTGATAATATCTTAAAGGGGGAGAGGGGGTATTTTTAAGTTTTTAAGATTGACATCACACTTTATACTGCACTAGCCACATTTGGGGAAATGGTTTAGACGTAATAACTCTTAAAAAGAATAAAATATTGACACATTTTTTGCCAATTTGTTTCTTCAATAGGAATTAATATGGAATTTTAAAGGAATATTCCTTTAAAGAAATATTCTCGTGAATTTTCATTTTGATATATATGATAGAGGACTATAAAAGAAACAATTTGGTGTAAAAAGAAATGTTGATATCTTTCTCCGTTTAAGAGTTATTGCAATTCAAAGATTGTGTGAGTGAGTTGAAAAGTGACCTCACAGTGTACAGTATTATGGCAAATCCAAGACAATATTTGTAGTTTTCTTCGAAAATTAATTGCCTCTTCCTAAATTAATAGTAACACTTTTTTTACATAATAAGAACATGATTTGCCCATCTGCTCATGAACCTTACATCGGTTTTTTTAGAAATACATCACAATTGTGTAGAATCTACCTTTATGACATCACATTTTACTCTGCAACATACTCGCGCAATCGTTGAAATGCAAAATTCATGGAAATATTTCTTTAAGGAAAAGAAAGTATCCGTATAATGCTGCATACAATACTTGATAATAATTCTATTTAACTATTCAATTTTCTAATTTAAGCCTTCCGTTTATAGAGTTATAAATTTCAGAGAGATTATGTTCTTTTAAATCTATATTTGAACTGATGCTGCTATGTATGGTATCTACCGGCGCTTACCTTACTACTGGATATGTCCATTTGCATACTTTAGATCTATAATTTGTGTTTATGTGCTTTAGCGTACATTTCTACCCTTATTTTTGTATGTGCTTTATATCATACAATACAAAATATTCTACTGTCAGTTTTACGGAATGTTGTCTTAAAGTTTCGTGTGATTTTTATAACAGAAATAGATATAAATGAGGAAAACAATATTGTTGGTATAGGGAGTGGTAGGAGGGCCATCCGTCCTTATTAGATAAACAGTGCATGGAATTTGCTGGTACATATACCGCATCATCAACAATGCACACCCGAGAAAGACATGCCTGACCGTATGTATAATTATGTTGTCGAAATCGCCGGTGCATAAAGGATTGGAGACGACAGGTGGGTAATATTTTCAATCTAACCACCGACGCACTTGAGCTCCTAGAATATCACTGACCTCTAACAATCTTGTAGTATTATCGTATTTGTGAGTTTTTAAATTAAACAATTAGTACGTAAGGATGTGATAAAACCATGCGCCTATGCTAATATCAACAAATGGTTTTAATTGCATTTTCTGCATATGTATGTCCAGTAATTTGTTTACTCATTGAGTTTTAAGGGGCTAAATTCACCCTTTTTAAGTTCTTGTTCTGAACATTGTGACATCAGAGCATAAATGAGAGCATAGCATAACTTGAAAACAACTTTTGAGTAAATATCTATAGAAAACTTCTGTATCTGATCTCAGATAATTTCTTTATTTCAGGAATGGAATAGAATAATGAAGCTATTTAAGTATATAAACATAACTCAAACGTTTCTGGAAGAGACAAAAACAATATGAACGCAATGTAACCACCGTTTCGGTAATGTATGATACAAAAATACTACATCACTATTGGTTTCGAACAAGTGTTCATACGCACACACAATTTCATAAGCTTGGCTATTAGTTATAAGAGTTTTATATTCTTAAATTACACTAATCTCATAAGAAATTTTATATTTACTCTATCTATGATTTTGAAACAAGCATTTTGAAATTGCCCACATTTGCCAACGCCCTGACTAATATATGCAGAATCATCTCCGCGTTTTAAAAAAAGTGATTGGTGAGCCAAAAGTTATACGACTTAAAGCTGTAAACGTACCAATTTAAAAGTAAACTGTCTCCTACTGAAAAAATGTTGTGTAAAGTTAACCTACAATATCCAATTAAAGTTGATTAATTAGTAAGATTAATTGTTATCGAAGTAAGAGCACCATTGTGATCTTATCTTTGGTAATTCTCCACCTGCACAACTCTCACACAATATCAACAGTAAGTAAAGTACACAAATAAGAAGTGCAAGGCTTTTCCTTTGTCTTTAGTCGTCTTCAGTCAGTTAATTAATTGATTGTTTGATTACATTCAGTAAAGTTTGTTTTGCACATGTAAACAAAAGCGGCTTTTCTAATGATGTAATGAATTGCAATTCACTCACGACCTAATAACATAACAGGGCCGTACTCAAACTTAATGAAAATGTAGCATACATTTGGATTACCATTAGGTGAAAAGCGGGGGCTCAGCTACCCTACTCTAAAGAGTCAGAATGCATATTGCAATATGCCTGTCGCTCGACGTTTTGAGTGCCACTGTATGCCAATCTATCATCCGGGCTTACCCTGATAAAATCGCAGCATCTTTAATTAAATTTTGCTGTCCAATATTTCTGGCAAAATATGTGCATTTTTAGCCCGGTGAATGCTGAATGTATTTTGCCTTGCAAATAAATGTCTCACGCCCGCCAATTTATGATATAGTGAAGATCATTATTTATCCTACCTGGTTTTCATATTCCTTCAATGCTTCAACATCTGCCTCAGTTTGTGGGCTGATCCGCCAAAGCTGTTTGCTGTCAAATACAAAAAAAAATCGTATTTGCTTACTCCCATTATAGAAAACATGATCTTTGCAAAGCAATGTTTAATTGTTGAAAAGAGCTGAAAAGAGTGTAACCAAAACAATTATATGAGAAATGTATTATCAAGAACATCTATTTTCTATTCAGGATTGAAGAACCAGATTTCTTCACTGAAAATGAGGTGTTAGATTAGTAAAGCATATTGCTGGAACATTTAAAGACTAGAACGGTAAATACCGTCATGATTCGCATGCCCATGCAAGTTGACAGCGATATCATATGACCTGGCCAATTATCAAAATGGCATCTCACACTAAGTCCCACATAGCATCCCATGCCCCACATGTCATCCCATCAAATGTCCCACGTGACATTCCACCATATCTCACACATGGCATCCCACCCCATGTCCCACATGACATCCCATCCCATCCCATCCCTTGTCCCACGTGGCATTCCATCATATGTCACACAGGGCATCCCATCCTATGACCCACATGGCATTCCACCCTATGTCCCACATGGATCACATTCCATATCAAAAATGACATCCCACCTCATGTCCCACACGACATCCCATGCCTTGTCCCATATGGCATTCCACCATATCTCCCACATGGCATTCCACCATACAGTGTCTTACATGGCATTTCACCATATGTCCCACATGGCATGCACCCTATGACCCACATGAATCCCATCCTACATGTATGTCCCACATTAATCCAACCTTATGTACCACATGACATCCCTCCCCATGTCCCACATGGCATCCCTGCCCGTTTCCTGCATCAGTGGCTTCCCACCTGATGTCCCACATGGCATCCCACCTCATGTCCCACCATATGTTCCACATGGTATCACTCCCAATGTCCCAATGACATCCTACCTATGTCCTACATGATAGCATATCCCATGTCCCCATGGCCTCCTACCCTATGTCCCACATAGCCTCCTACCCTATATCACACATGGCATCCTACCCTATGTCACACATGGCATCCCAACCTATGTCACACTCTGTGTTACTCGTGGCATCCCACCATGTCCCACATGGCATTCCACCCTGTTCCACATGGCAACCCACCCCATGTCCCACATGGCATCCCACCCCATGTCCCATATGGCATCCCATAGGCTCCATAAGAAGTTTTATCCTAGCTATCACAGTCCCTGATTGAACATACTATGTATGAAAGTGTCAGTTCATATAATACCTTATATGCAAATGACTTGTTGAAATGGGGTGGGACCCCATATCCCACATGACATCCCATGTCCCACATGACATTCCATCCTATGACATTCCACCTTATGTCCTGCATGGCATTCCACCCTGTTCCACATGGCATCCCACCCCTTGTCCCACATGACGTCCCATAGGCTCCATAAGAAGTCTCATCCTAGCTATCACAGTCCCTGATTGAGCATACTATAGACTTTTTCAAGAAACTAGTTTTCAATCGTGTCTTAAGTGTCTCTAAAAATCTTTAACATTTTGTAAGGAAATTCAAACCTTCCATAAGGATTTATGAAAAGACTTAAAACTTTTTCTGAGGATCTCTGAAAGAACTTTAACATTTTCTGAGGATCTCAGGAAAATACCATGGACGGCCGGACGGCCGGACAGCTGGATGGACGTAATCGCCATTACATACATGACATAGGTTCGCATTATGCTTCGCATGCGAAACAAAAACCCAAAGTCATTATCTATTTAAATTGACTAACTTTCTTTATAAGTTACTTCGAGCATGAAAAATGATTATATCCAGATACAGCTATACAATATAATGATATATGAAGATGTGGAAACATGTTTGTCACTGAGGGTCAACTCAAGGGTAGAATTAATATTTAAGTTTTTACAATACGCTTTGCTTGAATAAATGGTATCGAAAATGTTATCCACGAGAAGGACCTGCAGCATGCGACTTTGGATTAATATTTTCGGGTGGTCTCAACCATTGGTACATTGAAAGATTAATGCATTTCCAT
>JAIGNY010000395.1:625000-652500 GCA_020152595.1 Chiridota heheva
AGTCATTGAACCAATAGAGTTTGCACGCAGTGGAGGTCAAGTTCGTTAAGATTTTATTGAGGGCAAACAAATTATGGATTTATCAACACACATGAAAGGTCGTTCATGTGTGTATATTTATCATACAAAAGTATTAGGTCTGTATGTGGTTTCACAGATTTGAGAGTGTTTACGCGTAGCGTGGTCTTAGCCAGGAATGTCATTCTTGATAATACCAGTGACCGTCAGAGGCTGAGATGGCATAGGGGAGAAGGGCGGGACATCATGAGGGAGAGGGTGGGACGGCGTGTAGGAGAGGGTGGGACGGCTTGCCATGTTTGACGGCATAGCATGCCGCATGTGGAATGTAGGCCAAGTAGAATGGAACTTTAGACGATATTGTATTAATCAACTAAGCCAGTTCTAATGAAATATCTTTGAAGCAAAACAAATTAAATTAAATTTAATGCACACACACAACTTCAGTTCAAAAGTTTCTTAACTAAGGCATTACTGATGAGAACCTTTTAAAACTCATTTTCCTTAAATAAATGTAAGACAAACTGTACTTGTGCTAAATGTAAAACAATTTTTAAGAATGCAGTGATAAGAAAAGATATAAGAATTAATTTCAAGAATTTAATAAACAGATATTAATTCATACACAAAGTTTAATAGATAGCATAGTTCTTGATTTTTGGTATTATAATCATGCAACCTAATGTTGTCGTTATGCCTCGCTCTTGCACTTCTTCGTTCATGATTGTTGTCGATAATGATGTTTCAATTTATGATGAATACAGTCATATAATAAGAAATTTATCCCAGTGTAACAAAATATACAGGAAAATTGTTAAAAATGGAAGAAAATAAGCCAAAATCCGACATTGGAAAACGCTTATCACCTCTTCACAGCATGTTTACAATACACAAACAACAGAAACCCTCTGCGGACAATAGTACAGTCCATGCCGCTCGGGCGTGCTAAGATTACGTCAGAATTAAAATAAAGGGATACATAAGCGGACGCGAAATGTTTTCTTTCATCGTTCTATTTGTTGAAAAGTACGGGCCCTTTTTTTTGCACCAATTACGTTGGATTTTACATATATGGTAAATAGATACATGTTAATTATCAGGCCGCGTGAAATGGACTCCCAAATACTTTCATTCATAAGTTACAAAGGTCAAAGCGGCAATAATCTTGTGATTTTGCTTGCGCTCCCATTGAAAAACAAGAAAAAACACTTTTTATAGTTTACAAAGTACGGTACCTTTTTGTTTTTGAATAATTAAATGAAAATAGTCTCAAACTATCGATAATGTTCTCTACACCGTTTGAAATGGAACAAAATATTCAAAGTCATAAATTACAAAATTAAAGTTGAATCATTTTGTCACTAACTTTAGGCCTACCACTTGCGTTGTTCCAGTTTTGCGAGATAATTTAAAATTAGATTGGCGTAACTTTCAGACGTTGGCATGATTTCACCATAGAATAGGTCTGTTTATACTCAGTATACATGGGTTCTGGCGTAGGTATAAAGAATTTGAATTCGAATTTTTGGCCAAATCTCTGGTCGCATCGCTGGTCCTAACAATTTTCGAGGTAGGGGGCCTAGGCCAAGGCTACAGTTAGGCGTAGGCCTACTCCTCTCTGGGGCTATTACTACTACGGGCGGCGGGCGTAGGCCTACTAGGCCTAGATTAAATGTCAATTTAAACCAAAATGACAACTTTTTGGTCTAAATGGAAGAATTCAATTAAAAAATAAATTGTTACTGTTAGGGTTATTTCAAAATCCCTCAAGAAAATTCTTAAAAGGTGACCCGATTTAATTATAAAGGGAGACTGAGCAGTCACAAAAATTGTTTATATTCTTAGCTTAGGGGCCTACACGGACTATGAATTTTCTCCTGAAGTTAACTAGAGTTAACTAGATTTACCGTACAACTATAACTGTCTAGTGCCACCCTGTCCTTGTCTAAAACCTACTTTTTTGTATGTTTTAGCAAGGAATTCAAAAGTAACTTGAACAAATTAAATAATAAGAAAAATAAACACTAGCATTAAGGTGATACTGCAGTTACTATACTTTTATCAGCTTCACTTCACAAAGTTTGCTGATTTGAGGTATAAAAAACACCACAATTTAGTTCACTTCATAAATCATTTGCGAAGTATTTGTCTTACATTTACTGACAGAGAGTGCATAGATTATAATAAATTTGCTATTAAGAATTAATTACCTCTGCATGCAATGACAAGTTATTACAATTTAAGTTTTTATGTCATGGATATATACAAGTTACTGTCAGGCACCCTGTAAATACAACTCATATCAATGTTTTCTTTTTCATTGTAAAAAAATACTATTAACACATATTTAACTTGTTTAAATTTTTGTTAAACTATCATTTTGATATATCCAATAACTTTTATTAAACCTAGGTGTCTTAGCAAAGTATAAATAAATTGCTTTAAAGCTAAAACTGTTCATAAGTTGCCATTAAGCCAACTCCTATAATTAAAATATTTGTCAGTGTTTTACATTAAACATTAACAGCTAACTTATAGTTCCTTTCAAAAAGATTTTCAAGAATAAACATTAAAAGTATTTGACACATTGAAAGATAAACAGCACTTAATTCAGAGAACCGGTTGATTATTATAGCACATTTCATCAGGCTGACAATTTGTTAATTCAGTGAATACAATAATTTCAGTAAGTTAAATTTAACTTGTTAATAGAAAAATGAGGTAGGCCTACTGCTATTGAAACAAATATGTTGTAAGTGAATAATTGACACTGTAAAATAATAATTCATTTATACAGGGAGTTGCCAGTAGAAAATAGCAACTCCCTGATTTATATCATTATAATATATTAAAGATTATGAAGAAATAAGTGTAACTTTGTTTTGATATGGCTCCAAACTTTACCGGTCAAGATGCCAAATGAGTGTCAATGGTGACAGAATAATTTTTGCTAACAAGTTGATATAGGCTTTGATGCTGATATCTTTTTTTCTTCTATTATCATGACATCATTCTCGGCCTAGATGTTTCTCAATTAATTATCTTTTTAACGGTAGGCCTATCAATTCTGCTTGATATTAAAGATCAACTTTAAAACAATTGACTCATTAAATCAACCCCAATGAAAATCAGCTGTTAAGCTTAGCCTAAACATTTCATTTACAATTTCACAAATATTTGTATACCTTTAAATATATTAGTCCATTATTTTTTATATTATTTCTGCATTATTTGTTAAGCAACCTGTACAATTTAGGAAGGTTAAACTTTACATTGTTCCATATTGGATGATAAGTTGTAATGTTGTGTACAGTATTTCAAACTCAATCCAATGGGTCGTACATAGGCATACAATATGTGATTTATAGACTGTCAATAGGTGTGTATTTGCAAATGCATTTCTATTTGGAATCAAGCAAGTTTGATTAACTATATACTGTACAATAATAACAAGTTTTTAAATTTGTTGCCTGCATGAATAATTACAACAAACTTGAGAAAAAAAGGTTGATAGCCACTGTAATTAAAACAAACGTTAAGTATTACTTGGCGTGAAATGAGTTAGGGGTAACACGTAAAAGCCACAACATAGTGCATTTGTTGTACATGAGGTGTTTTTTTTTTTTTAATGAGTGTATTTTAGTTTAAATCAGTACGTATTTTGCTGATCATGTTTGTTTTTTGAAGAAAAAGGCCAGGCTTGAATAATTGTTTATGTGAGTAACTCATCTTGTTTTAACAATGTGCATCGGTAGGTAGGCTACATACTTTGTAAAGGATGGCCTATTCTCTGCAAGAAATATATTATGAGATCTTCACATACATCTCATATTTAACTGAATATTATTACTAAAGGGTAAAATTAAAATGCCTATGTAATGAACATGTGTGTAATGTAGGTATTTACATGCTCAATTATAAACAGGGTTTTGCAAGTAGACTTTGAATTTTGATAATATTCTATGAAGATCATATTAGGTACTGAAACTAGTATCAAAACATATTAATTTTTACAAACATGATAATTTTTTCTGCAGATGTTCACCATGTTAAAGAAATTTTGATCTATCTTCATTTGGTAATTCTTTGTGAAGGCGAATTAAGTTATTGAAGGTATATGTACTTTTAATTTGCTCATATGCCCAATTAAGTATACATTTCTAACAGCTATTATTCAACACAAACAAAAACAGGCTTTTGATATGGAACTCTACATTCATACTTTACATATTACTAGCTATACTATACTATACTATATTTCTATATTACAGTTGTATAACAGCCTGACAGGTAATTAAAGCAGTACCTTTATACTTGTGACATCTAAAGAAAACATCCAGTATACATCTGAAGTAGATAAAAGTGACAATTTTTATTCCAGGTTTAAAAAGGTGTCAGGTAGACATTGAGGTAGATGCACATAAGAGTAGCAAATATTTGTCAGGTTTAACAGAATGTAGATATACATCCAAAGTAGATGTACATGTGTAAGAATGGCAAATAGTTGTCAGGCCTAACAGACAGCAAAATGTCAGGAAGACATTCAAAGTAGATGTATATATATATATATAAATTTATCTATACACACATATATATATATATATATATATATATATATATATATATATATATATATATATATATATATATATATATATATATATATATATATATATATATATATATATATATATATATATATATATATATATATATATATATATATATATATATATATATATATATATATATATATATATATATATATATATATATATATATATATATATATATATATATATATATATATATATATATATATATATATATATATATATATATATATATATATATATATATATATATATATATATATATATATATATATATATATATATATATATATATATATATATATATATATATATATATATATATATATATATATATATATATATATATATATATATATATATATATATATATATATATATATATATATATATATATATATATATATATATATATATATATATATATATATATATATATATATATATATATATATATATATATATATATATATATATATATATATATATATATATATATATATATATATATATATATATATATATATATATATATATATATATATATATATATTAACTTCATTTAACTTCATACTACTGAAGAAGGAAACAGGATGAAATATTTGGTTTTTAAAATAATCTGTTGGCTAGAGACATTGTCATTTTTCTTAATTTGTTTTATATATATATATATATATATATATATACATATATATATATATAGATATATATATATATATATATATATATATATATATATATATATATATATATATATATATATATATATATATACACATATATATATATATATATATATATATATATATATATATGTATATATATATATATATATATATATATATATATATATATATATATATATATATATATATATATATATATATATATATATATATATATATATATATATATATATATATATATATATATATATATATATATATATATATATATATATATATATATATAGTGACAACTAGTTGTCAGGTTTGACCACCATATTTTAGAATGTCAATTTGCGAAAAGGAATATACTGGACAAAATTCAATTTGTATCTCTTTACCTTATTAGCAGATTAAAGGTATATGGCTGTGTACAAGCAAAAATAACTAAATTGTTTTAAAACATTAACCATCATAGTAGGAAAAGATTTCATAAAAATCGGTTAAACATTAGTTAAATTTCAGGCCTCAATTTGCATATTTTATGCAATTTTGTGATAGATACCTACTACAGGCCAGGACGTTTTCTTTAGTAAATTTTTGTTATTTAAATGACTTTTATAATTTATTGAAGTGGTGCTTAAAATTTTGACCTCTTTTAAATTTAAGTATAAAATTTTAGTGCTAAGAACTAAGAGCATTAACTTAGGACATGCAGTGCAGTGATTATCAAGAGATGAAGCTTTTTTGCAACAGAAAGTGGGATGAATAAAAGCTCGAAAATATTTGCTGCTAGCTCTGATTAAAATGTGAACGGCTTTAAGATTAAGCGAACAGTCGTAGGATACGAGAACAAAATATATAAAGCAAAATAAAATCCTAAAGAAAAAGAAAATGCCTTAGGCCTAGCTGCATTAACTTCGTGGCCCACTATCAGTACCAGGCTTAGTTATTATACACATCCTTCAGTGCAGCTTGACATTGGGATTGCCGTACGGGGACGGCCAGCCATCACTAACGACAGCCATACTAAGACGGCAGGCATCAGTCCGACGGTATTATACCACGGGGAGTATATCAGACTATGCTACTCATACAATCATAGGCCTAGTAGCATTAGGCATAGGCCTATGGCTTTGATGCATAACTGCCATAAGTTAATTTCCTGGACAAACGTATCCAGATACGGCCTACAGCTAATTAAACAGCTTAGGTTAAAAACTTAATTTTAACCATTTAATAAATAATTATAGTAAAATATCAGAGCCCCCAGTGACCCCATTTGAATTTCAAGTCAACATATTTCATGGCTTCGGCCTCTCAATTTATAGAGAAATGTTGAATATTATAGTCGTATATAATTGAAGTATTGTTGTACTAGCAGACTGGTCGACCGTGGAAAAATCAATAAGTCCTATTTTTATTGAAGGGGAGAGGGGAATTTCATCCTCATCCAAATGGCCTAATAAACTCTTGACATCTCTGCATATGCATGCTCTCAAGCTTCATCAATGAATTAGGCTGGGGACATTGATCGTGTATGGCATAACTCATAAAAGGGGGTTGGGTGGAACTAAGAGAAACCCATGGATCAAAGAATATTCTGAACCTAAAATATCACCCCAAAGTGCATGTTTAGGTGCAGGGGAGGAAGAAAAAGGTTGAATCATTTACTTATTTAATAGTGAAAATATAATAGTCAAGAATTTAACGGAAAATCTAAATATTTTGTTGAAATAAGTTTTTGTCCGAAGATGTTATAAATTTTGAGACTGATTAGGAATTGAACTAGATTGTCAAACTGATGTTATGACCACTAGATCACTGAGACCTCTTAATTGCTCAAGCGTATAGATAATCAAACAGCCATAGATTATCTGCTAATGATAATGAACCCATGAATGAATCATCTGAATGAATGAAAAAATGGATAATAGAGACATTTATCTGTAACTTCAGGAAATTTGTACTGCATGGAAAAGTTTGAATAGATATATTTCGATTGGTAGAAGGCATCGAGCGCATTAAAGATACAATGAATATTCATTGCATTTGAGAGATATGGGTGGAGTCATGAAATATTGCGGGGGCTTAAATTCAAGCTGGGCGGGCGCCTAATTCCAAGGTGTATGGGAGCTTAACTCAAAGTAGTAGTGTGGGCTTAAGTCTTAATTGCCGTGAGTGCTTAATTCCAAGCTGTGTGCGGGACTTAATTCCAACAAACAACATTCGGGAAAATGCATATGTGTATCACTTATTGTGTCCATTGATCAAAAGAGAGCTACATACGCCCCTACGTTCCCCGGTGCTCCCCCCTTCCCCCAAGGGGTCTCAAGTGCTGTTCACATTAGGAATTCAAAAATAATTCTTGGCTTTATCAACTAATCTATGCAGAGGTTTACTGGTCATGTTTTAAGCAATAGCAGCTTTGAGCCCCATTGTGCGAATAACTCGCTGATGTCAATATTCCCCTTCCCTAGTTGTAGGAATGAATCTTTTATTGGTTGGTGCTAATACACTATAGATATCTGAGTTTTAAAGTAACCAGTTTTAATTTAAGTTTTTAAATGAAGATAGATATATTGGGTATTTTACATCCAATCTTCAACAGTTAAGGTTATAGAGATAGAGATAATTCACCTGTTAAAAACAGATGGATGAGGAGCCGCTGAGAATTGAACCAGGGACATCTAACTTGGCAATGTCATGATATGACCACTAGACCAAAGCATTTATCTCTTTTAAGCTTTAAATAATCATGCAAAGTAACTCGAATGACGACCAACCTGTGAAGCATCCTTTGCAACTGTTGCGAATGTTCATCATTGAGAAAGAATGCACTTCTTGCCACCGTCTATTAGTTCATCTAGTTTTTTGTCCTGGAAGAACAAAACTGCTATTGTAGACAATGAACAAAGGAACTTAGGTTTATGAAATGGTAGTAATTCCTAACAGTATAACACAGATTAATTACATAGAAATTTATAGGTTGTGGGTGGAGTCAAAATATATATATTTTTTGATTCTAAGATTAATTAAATTAAATTAATTATGAAATTTTAACAACAACAGCAATATGCACACTATCTAACGGCATAAGCATGCCACATAAGAAGCAAAATTGGCATACACTTGTAAAGATTTGAAAAGTTCAAAATGTTTGCACTAAGCCCCACCACTCACTCATTAATATGCATAATATCGACACCAAAAACAATAGGGACCATCTTTGAGTCACAAATAATCAATGAACCAAATTTGACATACCACTGATGTATGCTTCACGAGATACCGTTTACAAAATGTTTTCAGTCAAAGCATTTTATGCCGCGCCAACAACTCATATCAGTGATTTTTATCATTTCTATAAGATGAGCATTTACAACAGCTCTAACACCTTATTTATGCCAAACAGGATGCAAAACAGATATATGATTATCAAAATATGAGCATTTAAAGATTTTTACATTTTGCTCCGCCTACTCATTAATATGCACGATATCAATACTAAAAACAACAGGGACCATCTATGGGTCATGATTCATCTATGTGCAAAATATGACATGGCACTGATACTGTTCAAGAAATATCGTGCTTACAAGCAAAGCGTCACAGCAGCACAGACATACACGCATACATATCTATTTTGGCAGACGACTGCATAGGGCCCTGCTACTGATACTATCGGAACCAAAAATGTTACGCAGTCTTGGTATTCTGACTGTACCTGTATTCCATGTTGTAAGTTGTTATATAATCAGATAATTAGGCTATTATGAGCTTAGCTCCCTAAAATTCCGTATCTCTCCAGATTTGTTTAAAAATTATAAAATATGATTAACTGAATTATCAAACGAAGCATAGAAAGCTAAGACGTTGGCATTTTTATTTGCATCGACTGAATTATTGTTTATTTTGGACCAAAACTCCTCCAGTATACTTACTTTTGGACCGAAAATCCTCATTTTTGGACCCAAAATCTCAAATTTGGACTAACATATTCCATTTTTGATCCTGATCTGGAGGTGAACGTCTTAATAAGATATGTTTCAAAAAGCGAAAGGTTAGACACGCCCCTGGATTTCCTAATAGGTTCTGTTTTCAAGTTTAAATTTGTATTATTACGAATTCAGCCTGAGTAAGATATGAAGCGATAATATTTACAGTTATATCAAATGAAGCAGAAATAGTAATTCAGAATTGGTTAGCTGTATTCATAAAAACAGAAAGTAGAAGTTGTAAAACCATAAATATCTTATCAGTAAAGTTAATTAAATAAGATAAAAAAAACCTCTTATATAAAAATGTAAATATATCTTGTATATGCTTTTCGGTTATGAAAATGTAATTACGCCAGCTAAAATATTGATGGAGGGTTAGTAAATTATAGAAAGACGCGATAAAGCCTATATGAATAGCAACAGATGGGAATCTTACGTGTGCATTTTACTTAAATGAGCTGGCGTTCAAAATGTGAAGACTTTTTTCGTGGGTATCACGAATATTCGAACACGTGTACGTAATGGTAATTAAAAGCTTTGATATGAATGTTCAAATTAACCATAATAATTTCTTACGAATAGCTAAGTAATTTTTAAACGAAACGTATTAGAAATTGGACCTGTGTTATTTCAAAATTTCCTTGACGTAGCAAAAAAGAAACCCCATTTTTCCACTCAGAGCCCCTATAACTTTTTACAATAATGTTTCCTTATTGTTTTAAAATGCATAGTATAAGATACTATCTTATAGCCGCATATTACTGTATGAAATTCACTTTGCTTATTATTCATCAACAAGATTCTGGGCGGTTCTGAGGTACTTGTTCATATATGTCCAAAATAACATCTATCCATACTAATACAATACGTAATGGAGTAATACAATTAGGAGACTTAAGGTGACTTAATTGAATAATTAATGATTACAGATTGTAATGATTAAAAGATACCAAAATATCACCATATATCAAGGACGGCAATTTGAATTAAAGATTGATGGGGAGGAGAGTGGGAGAGCAATATGCTTCTTATTTTCAAAAATCAAGTTGAAAAGTAAGTACAATATTGATTATGATCCTGTTTTGGGTTTCCAGAACATTTTTTTGGAGTTATTATTACTTTAATATTAATCTCAATGTGGAAGAGAGAGAGAGGGAATGGGGAGGGGAGGGGGGGGGGGTGGGGAGAAGGCATAAGCATTTTATTTAGTATTTATAATATCACAATTCAAAGAACACATGAATAGGTGAAGTTAAAAGAGTTGAAATCAATCATGCACTATAGTTAAAATACATTAGTAATACTAAAAAAGCAAAGTTTGTAAAATGTAACAACAAAACAATTCTTTTGTGAAAAGTGGCCAATGGTTGGGTAGTGCTCACCTCCTTCGGTGGGGTACGTAAGCCGTCGGTCCCGATGGTAGTAGTTCACCCCCTTCCTGGTTCTCTGAACACTTCTTGAACAGAGCAGGGTATTAACCTGGTTTTCAACCACTTTCCATCCTGGCAAATCAATCAGGTACACACTAAAAAAACAAGTTATTGTGACTTACGTGTGCTTTTCCTGGCATATGCCTAAACGTGAAATACAAAAACGAAATATAAAAAAATGTCATGGTGTTAGTGCCAAGGTAAAAAGATAGGTCTAAAGCTGAGACATCTAAACTAGTGGCTTACTTTTTGTGAGTTGGAAGACGGCCGAATAAAAACGGAGCGACAGAAGTGAACAGACTTGTAGTACTCGAGTCCGTACTCGTACATTTTTATGTACTTATGCCCGTAATCGTACTCATGACTGTTGGACTCGTACTCGTACTCATAGCCTATGGACCCGCACTCGTACTCGTACTCATGTTTTTTTTTTAGTTGTACTCGAGTACGAGTACATGTCCATTCGTATTAGTAAATTGTTATATTAAGTAGTTCTACAAACAGACAACCACTTTTGACATCTGCAAGTAATTTCTATCGTTTTCTTTACACTGGAAACAGTACTATCCAATGTGATTGCTTGTACAGTAGGCATATTAACTTTTCTGGTAAATTAGTCTATACTAATTACCTTTCTAAAATATTTTATTGAAACAATTTTATAATCTTCTTTTTTATCAAATTACATTTTTTTTAAAGATGATAACTGACTGCTGCTTTTTGTGTAAAGAAGTTGTATTGATAAAGATATTTAATGACTGCTGAAGATAGACCTGCATTCTTGTAGTAATTTAAAGGTAGCCACGACAAGCACATTCATCCCACGTCTCTATTAAAGTTGTAAGCATTGCAATCAAACTTTTCCATTGGAAAAAAGTCCTAATTGTTATAATAATTCTTATATATATTTTTCGCATTTAGTGAATGTATAGTAAACTATATCAAAACTATATCAAATGAATTAACTTCATATTAAATTTAAACAAATGACTAAAATAAGAACTTCTTATATAAGTCATTCATTTTATGTAATCAATATTTCAGGTTTATTTGAATTTTTATATTAAATAAACTAATTCAATAGCAAAGCATTATTTATAGCCTATAAGCTAGTGATAGTGATGATATCCATCGAGAAGACATAGCCATTTTTAACATACTAACTGGGAAATGCCCCCCCCCCCCCCCTTATTCCTATTGATTTCCCTCGTGGTACGTTTTTGACCGCATCAGCATTTGCACCATCATCATTTGCACCATCATCATTTGCACCATCACCATTTGCACCATCATCATTTGCACCATCACCATTTGCACCATCATCATTTGCACCATCATCATTTGCACCATTATCATTTGCACCATCATCATTTGCACCATTATCATTTGCACCATCATCATTTGCACCATTATCATTTGCACTCTTATCATTTGTACCATCATCATTTGCACAATTATCATTTGCACCATCATCATTTGCACCATTATTATTTGCACTCTTATCATTTGTACCATCATCATTTGCACCATTATCATTTGCACCATTATCATTTGCACCATCATCATTTGCACCATTATTATTTGCACTCTTATCATTTGTACCATCATCATTTGCACCATTATCATTTGCACCATCATCATTTGCACCATTATTATTTGCACTCTTATCATTTGTACCATCATCATTTGCACCGTCATCATTTGCACCATTATCATTTGCACCATCATCATTTGTACCATCATCATTTGCACCATTATCATTTGCACCATCATCATTTGCACCATTATCATGTGCACCATCATCATTTGCACCATTATCATTTGCACCATCATCATTTGCACCATCATCATTTTCACCATTATCATTTGCGCCATTATCATTTCACCATTATCATTTGCACTCTTATCATTTGCACCATCATCATTTGCACCATTATCATTTGCACCATCATCATTTGCACCATCATCATTTGCACCATTATCATGTGCACCATCATCATTTGCACCATTATCATTTGCACCATCATCATTTGCACCATCATCATTTTCACCATTATCATTTGCGCCATTATCATTTCACCATTATCATTTGCACTCTTATCATTTGTACCATCATCATTTGCACCATTATCATATGCACCATCATCATTTGCACCATCATCATTTGCATCATCATCATTTGCACCATCATCATTTGCACCATCATAATTTGCACCATCATCATTTGCACCATTATCATTTGCACCATCATCATTTGCACCATTATCATTTGCACCATCATCATTTTCACCATTATCATTTGCGCCATTATCATTTCACCATTATTATTTGCACTCTTATCATTTGTACCATCATCATTTGCACCATTATCATGTGCACCATCATCATTTGCACCATCATCATTTGCACCATTATCATTTGCACCATCATCATTTTCACCATTATCATTTGCGCCATTATCATTTCACCATTATTATTTGCACTCTTATCATTTGTACCATCATCATTTGCACCATTATCATGTGCACCATCATCATTTGCACCATCATCATTTGCATCATCATCATTTGCACCATCATCATTTGCACCATCATCATTTGCACCATCATCATTTGCACCATTATCATTTGCACCATTATCATTTGCACCATTATCATTTGCGCCATTATCATTTCACCATTATTATTTGCACTCTTATCATTTGCACCATCATCATTTGCATCATCATCATTTGCACCATCATCATTTGCACCATTATCATTTGCACCATCATCATTTTCACCATTATCATTTGCGCCATTATCATTTCACCATTATTATTTGCACTCTTATCATTTGTACCATCATCATTTGCACCATTATCATGTGCACCATCATCATTTGCACCATCATCATTTGCACCATCATCATTTGCACCATTATCATTTGCACCATCATCATTTTCACCATTATCATTTGCGCCATTATCATTTCACCATTATTATTTGCACTCTTATCATTTGCGCCATTATCATTTCACCATTATTATTTGCACTCTTATCATTTGTACCATCATCATTTGCACCATTATCATGTGCACCATCATCATTTGCACCATTATCATTTGCACCATCATCATTTGCACCATCATCATTTGCACCATCATCATTTGCACCATCATCATTTGCACCATCATCATTTGCATCATCATCATTTGCACCATTATCATTTGCACCATCATCATTTGCACCATCATCATTTGCGCCATCATCATTTGCACCATTATCATTTGTACCATTATTATTTGCACCATTATCATTTGCACCATTATCATGTGCACCATCATCATTTGCACCATTATTATTTGCACCATCATCATTTGCACCATTATCATTTGCACCATCATCATTTGCACCATTATCATTTGCACCATCATCATTTGCACCATCATCATTTGCACCATCATCATTTGCACCATTATCATTTGCACCATTATTATTTGCACCATTATCATTTCACCATTATCATTTGCACCATTATCATTTGTACCATCATCATTTGTACCATCATCATTTGTACCATCATAATTTGCACCATTATCATGTGCACCATCATCATTTGTACCATCATCATTTGCACCATCATCATTTGCGCCATTATCATTTGCACCATCATCATTTGTACCATCATCATTTGTACCATCATCATTTGTACCATCATCATTTGTACCATTATCATTTGCACCATCATCATTTGCACCATTATTATTTGCACTCTTATCATTTGTACCATCATCATTTGCGCCATTATCATTTGCACCATCATCATTTGCATCATCATCATTTGTACCATCATCATTTGCATCATCATCATTTGCACCATCATCATTTGTACCATCATCATTTGCACCATTATCATGTGCGCCATCATCATTTGCACCATTATCATGTGCACCATCGTCATTTGCACCATTATCATTCGCACTATCATCATTTGCATCATCATCATTTGTACCATCATCATTTGCACCATCATCATTTGCATCATCATCATTTGTACCATCATCATTTGTACCATCATCATTTGTACCATCATCATTTGCACCATTATCATTTGCACCATCATCATTTGCATTATCATCATTTGTACCATCATCATTTGCACCATCATCATTTGCACCATTATCATTTGCAACATCATCATTTGCACCATTATCATTTGCGCCATTATCATTCGCACCATCATCATTTGCACCATCATCATTTGCACCATCATCATTTGAACCACCATCATTTGCACCATCATCATTTGCACCATTATCATTTGCACCATCATCATTTGCACCATTATCGTATTCATCAAATCTGAATCATTTTTTATTTCATTTTATAGTTCCTCTTTTTATCATTATCACTTATTTAGCACTTTGCTAAAGTTAACTATCCTATGTAACGTTAATGATGACACATAATTACTTGTACTAATGATCTGTACTCGTACTCACGGCCATGTACTAGTGCTCGGCAAAATGAAAATTGATGGACTCGTACTCGTACTCATGGCCATGTACTCGTACTCGTACTCGAACAAATGTGCTTACTACAAGTCTGACAAGTAAATACAATTGCACCATACGTATCAAAGCAAGAATGGTGTAATAAGATTTTATCGAATGACCGTACCTTGCGAGTATGTAATTGTTTTGTTACTTTATCATTGAGGTAAGTAGAAGCGACGTCTTGGAAATTTTGATAGCGAATAATATCAATAATTGAGTAAAATGCTTTAAATTACGAGCTACACAGTGTTTATTTAGGAACACATACAGAAGTGAGTTGCAGTAATCGAGCTTTGACGATATAAAGGGTCCTACTAAAAATAATGACAATTTCTACAGAGCAAATGACAATACCTTTACTATGCCAACAAATTATGAAGTTACTAAACCAAACGACAGCGAGGGTCCTACTGAAATGAATGACAACTTAACCTAACTCTAAACCAGCCCTATTTTGTCATTCGTTTTCGTTGCTTTGTAACAGTCATGCGGATTCTTCGGACTGTTTGTGTGTAATGGGTATTGTCATTCGTTTTAGTCTTATCCAATACAAATGCGTACACAAGACATCCGGCTGCTTTGTATGTTAGATATATTCAGTACCTACCAATACCAGTACCTACCAGTACCTACCAGTACCTGTACCTACTAGTACCTGTACCTACCAGTACCTGTACCTATCAGTACGAGTACCTTCTAAAATACCTACCAGTATATAGCGTATAAGTGGTAATTCGCTGACTTACATATATGAGAAATATGATTCCCATATTCAGTTTAGAGCCAAGAAAGATATTTTTAACACACGTATTTCAACTCAGAATGTGATCTGATCTTACAGTAAGTACTGGAATTGGTGCAGGTCTGTATCTATTATTCTATTTTAGCATATTTTTTGTGCATAAACGTTTCAACATCTTTGTTACATGCCTCCAACCGTTTCATGGATCGTAGGGTGTTATTCACTTCAGTGGAATCAAAGATATGTAGAATTGTGTGTAGGAGGAAATAACCAGTGGCGCAACAAGTCCTGGGCCCTTTAGGAATTAAGCGCTCAATAACAAATATTGCAGTGTCATTGCTCGGGGCCTTTACAAACGTCTATCTTTACCCGTGGAGTTTACCCACCTCTCCCACTCTATCGTTGCGATACTGGAAATCACCCATTTACACGAATAATGCTACCTAATGCTCTAATGATTGGACATATAAAGTGAAAATGGTTTAAACCATGTGAGATCTCTTGGTTTATGTCAATGCCTCGGACTACATTATTTATGACATCATACTGGGTCCTTTCACTCAAATAAAAACTACACCACTCCAAAGTTATGTCAAAAATCATAAACTTGGTAAATCTGTCACAAAGTATTTTGTGATCAATCGTATAAATGCAACATCACAATTACAAGAACGATTGATATACGATCGCCTATATGACGTATTATATCAGCTTGTATTAAGCAGATTCTGTTGAATGGCAAGGTTTCTAAGCAGGTTGAGTACCAATAGGATCTATTGATATATACATATGCATGCATTGCAGAACAATATGTTTACAGAAGACAATGTGGAGGTCCCTCGAGCTTCTCTTGCGGTTGTGATCGAGTTCCTATTAGGCACGATACAATATTAAACCTACGTATTATGATTTTAGCAAAATTTGAAGGGATTAACATTTAGTTTCTATATCAGCTTATGTTTTGTTTTTATAGAACTGGAATTGATGAGATTACAGTTTTCTAAGGTGTATGCAAGACAAAAAAAAAAGAAATATAACTCACTCATGATTTTATTATAACTCATCATTGCATTGCGCGTTATAGGTGCATTAGAAATCCCATAACTTTCAGGGTTTTAGCGATCTTTACAATTAATAATTCTCCCGGACTGAGTCAGAAAAGCAAAGAGATACCATATATAGGCAATGTATTCATTCCTCTTTCCCACGTTCACTATAGGGTTTAAGCAACGGGCCTATACTGGGGTAAGTGTTCCACCATGACCACTGAGTCCTGGGTAGCTTTAGTATTACTCTCTGTGTATAGAATTTAATTGCATAGTGAGGATTTTTCTACACACGTGCATACATGGCCAACCACCATACAAAAGAATGTACCATACATTATAAAAGAATTGGGTCTTCATGTTTTTAGTATATAGTATACATTTCTATGGACGAGAAACTAATTTGCCTAAATTAATACCAAAAGGACTTAAGTTTAGACTACATCGCTTTCCAATTGGTAATCTATCACTGATGAATACAAACCACTAAATACTGATTTCGTATTCCTTTAAAGATAGTATCCTTTAATGAAAAACAGGGGAAAACAATAATGGAATGGAATTGGGAAACTGAAAACGAGCATCACATAATATTATATTTTAAGATATCAGTCACTATTGTACAGCTGCTCTTGTCTGACTAATTAATCAATTATCTTCAGCTGGCGTCTGATACGATGGGAAATAAAACAAACGTGTGATCTTATCTTTACTGTAATTACCGAAGATTATCAAAAGATATTTACATTTCAACGAAAAGTAAAGACAAGTTTTTAAAGGACTGATAAACCGAATAGATATGTATATATATATATAATGTTTAAACGTTCAATGTTACTCATCTTATTAGTTTTATTGGACGTATAACGGCTCAGCAAGGCAAGTAAATATATATCAAATCTATCCTAATGTAATTTTATTGCTTTAATTATGATGCATCATGTCAATGAACATATGCAACTTTTGCATATATTTCGCAATTATCTTACCTTTAATTTTTAAATAGATTTTATTTGCTTTTAAAATGAGTGATATTTTAATCCTGTAGCTCTTCACTATCAGACTATACTCGGCCTTTCCAATTGTGAATTATTCTCATTGGTTATAAAAAGGAAGCAATGAGAAAAAGATTGATAAAATATCATAGTAGCAATAGCGATACTTCTGCTTACTTTCAACCAATAGATAAAAGGTTCCTAACTATTTAACCATCAATATAACATTTATTTGTGTCTAAATAAAAAATAAGTTTTTTAGAACGGAAATGTATTAAGATGGATTATCATTTTGAGGTTCGTCTTTGAAAGGAATGAACAAATTGACTGCAAATCAAAAGCACACTCATGTTATATTCTTCTGAGATGAAAGTTGCTATTTTAAAGTATGCATTTATACGTATATATATTAATATGTACTGCAGGTGTTTAAAATTAAAAATATGAAATTATTTACTGATCATATTCATCGAATAAATCAAGAAGTCACTACCTCTGAACCAATAGAAACATAAAAAATGAAGAAATAACAGCTAACAAAGGTCCAATTAGATCAAACATGACAGCAAGTGATCAAAAATACCAGTAGGTTTATTGAACACGACAGGAATAAGCTGCATTAAGTTGTTGTTGCAACATGCTGATTTTACAAAAGCTCCTATTGTAAGATACTTAATTGAAACTCACATATATAATTTCAATTTGACAAATGTGATCGTTAAATTACGATTAGGTATATGGCTCATATCTTTCTGGTTATTAAATTACACCGAATTAAGGTTACTCTCATAATCATGCACTGTACTCAAAAGAAGAAGTATCGGTGATTTTTAATTTCCTGACAAGCACATTTCTTGATGTTTTAATATTTCTCCTAATGTCTCTGTAATATTTGTATAACCCTGTAATGGTTATTTCATGTATGTGCCCTTTAATATCGATTAGTTTGTTATCATTATTTTACGTAGGCTTGATTATGTTGATTTCTTTGGTAGCATTAATTTATAGAATTATGTTAGATAGACATTTGGATGCGCTCAAGACTGCAAGAAGAAACGAAACATTGGATTTGGGAATAATCAGATTATAACAACATCATTTATTCAAGGATATAAGGGTATGATTTAGGCCTTTACTTTTCTCATCTGTTTTTCATCTTCTCAGACAAATATCTAAGATGTTGAGGATCATCACATTGGCCTTGATGGCCTCGCTTGTCGTTGGCTTTAAGGATTACTCGGGGTAAGAACATCCTACAATCAAAATATCAATTTTCTCAATTTTTCACTACTTTTTTGCACATTGGAGATTGTATTAGATATACTTGAAAGCAACTGTCGACGTTAAAGAAGAGTAATCTGTTATGTAATCCTTTTATGCACCCCTCCCCAAAGAAGGGTACTCATGGGTGTTACCCATTCTCTTGGTATCTTTCATCTATTTTCTTTCTTATTACGTTACTAATCCATACGTTCTATAGCATGTGTCATATGAAGTTTACATAATCTTTCTCCAAACCCAAACTAAAGCATGAACACTATATAGCCTCGAAATGCCAATGACATGTCAATGACACAACACAACATAGATAAACAGAGCTTAAGTGCCTGACCAAAATGATTTGCAGGAATAATATCAAACCTTACCTTAATATTGACATTGTATGCTTTCAGCTAGAGGACGTTTGAAGGGGGACCAGAAATTGGGATAAATCTCACTTTTTTTCTGAGTTTTTCTCTCTCTTCATATTTTGATAACATATGAGGCGTATTTAACAGGGTAAAATCAGTATGTGCGCGCGCATATGTGTGTGGGGAGGGGGGGGGTTACATAAAAGGGGGTTTTTGGGCAATACTTTGGGAATAATATAGGTAACTCAGTTGGTAGAGCGCACGACTGGAGGTATACCCTGAAAATCCTCGAATAACATATAGAATTGCAACATACGTCTACAAATGTCTTCATGATCTAGCTCCTTCATATCTTAAAGAACTCATTATCATACGGACAGGTCGAAGAGGTTTACGCTCTTCTTCTAACACCATGGGCATTCTCCTCGACATTCCTTTCACAAAACGCAGAACATTTAAAGACAGGTCGTTTGCTGTAGCTGCCCCTGTCACATAAAATAATTTGCCATCTTCTCTTCGTTGCATCAATAACTACGACAATTTCAAACGGGAACTAAAAACTGGTTTGTTCACCCAGGCTTTTTTATAATTGTTTGTGCTTATCTTTATCCTATAAACTTTATTAACTTTATGAACAGTTTTATTTATTTTTTGTACAGCGCCGCTGAATGTTCATTGTATAGATATTGAGCGCTATATAAATATATAAACATAAACATACCCGGTTCAAGCCCCAGTCAGGTCTAATCAGTTTTTCCACAGCTGTGCAGACAGACACGCCGACCGATCATCAAAGCGGAAGTAAGTTATTTGCAGCTACTGCTCCTCATTCAGCTGTTGAGAGAAGTGGTAATGGTTGAATGGCGCTCGCCGTCCTTTGGAGGGGTCGTTAAGTCGTCGGTTCTGATGGTAGGACAGCCACACCCTGCCTGGTTCTCTTAACATTTTTTGAAAAGAAAAGAGTAAAAACCTGGTAATCATCCACTTCCGTCCCGGTCGCACAAGACTGTCCTATGCAGGCTGTAGCTTGACGTCTATATATGCTCCGTTTAGGAGTCTTGCCGAATTCCTGTAAGGGAGGATCATGTACAAAACAAAAAAAAAATATTAAATCATCAAATAAGAATCTAAAGGACCATATAAAGTGGGGGTAACTACCCCATACCCCTCCCACTGCTCTTGCTACATCTTTCAACACTTATTTTTGACCCAATTTTGATGCATTCTTCTTTTTTATCAATGACACACAGTGTTTAAATACATTTTCAGTCCTCTTCAGATATATATGAAAATTAAAAGTTCATGGGAATATTCCTTTTAAGACCGTGGGTTACGTGCCAACCATTTTAAACAATTTCTCGCATTTTTTCTTTCTTTTGCTTGTTTTCTCTTTTCAAACTATCATTTCTATATAAAACTTATTCAGAAATAAAACGATTTGTAACATTTACTGTTATTTTGGTGACTTAATGTACTTATATTATCTATTCACATTTTAGATACAAAGTCATCCGCTTCCAACCCGAAACTGAGAAAGAACTCTTGTTTGTAAATTCTTTGGAGTCCACGCTCGGAGAAGTGGTACGTTAAATAGCTGAAATCCTGGACAAAATTAGTTGCCGCGTTCTTACATTCTGAAGCCACTTATATGCATGTACCTTCAATTTTGCGTTACCGAGGATCGGCATCCCGGGACACTTTCGTTTCAACCAACAATGAAATTGGGTACAGGGGAAAACTGCGACAACAATTTAGTCCAATGTTATCATTTATGGCTGTCGTTACCATACAGCCATATTGATATCTAAATTAATGAATGTGCACGTTGTTTTCTTTAAAAAAACATCGATTATTGAAAGACTATATTGCATGCATTCTAATTAACATTTTATGATTATACAAGTAGGGATATCTGGTCCAGCCGGATTATCCGGCCGGATTATCTGGCCGGATAGTGGAAATAAATCCAGTTCTAGTCGGCATTTGCAAAGAAATCCGGCTGAATTATTCTAAAATATGGCCTGAATTATATCTTAAGAAGATGTTGGTAATAGCTGAAATTAAAGTAACTTTTTTTTCTCAAAATTAATCAAACTGTCAAAATAAAGAAAGACAAGAGTTTAAAATGATATTCTATGTCATATTCTGAAAAGTTTGAGATATTTTTAGAATAAATCGACCAAAATTATACAATTATTGTGAATAACCGAAGACTTTTTCGTAGTAAAAACAACAAACAGCTAGTACGTTTAAAGTGCCTAAAGTTATCAGTTTAATCACATTTGCATAGTTATTTATGTAGAATTCCTTAATCTTATCATTGTTTATTGCCTATTTACTTCATTCTCTTTAGACTTTTCTCTTTTCTTAATCATTTTAATCATAATCACCCCCTTGTATAGTTAAACTTCTGAACTTTATAATGCAACATAAAATACATGCATAAATTAGATATGATTGATCCATGGGATTAATAAACAGAGATTATTCAATGTATTGTAGGTCTGTACGTTAGGTGAGTTTCAATATCACTTCAAATGAGTGGTTTTGGCAGTGAAATAACTTTATCTTTAATCTTTAAATCAAGTCCTATTTAATTTCTTTCAGGTTACAGGGTCTTTACCTATTCTAACAAATTGCATGCTTCACCTACAGTAAAGCTAAGATATTCTCCCTTTCCGTCATTCCATTTTGTCAATGGTTTCTTTTTTGAAAATGGAAAAAACTTGTCAACAACAATTAAGTACACAACATTTACGGACAGACCCGGTAGTTACCTGCATTTTCCTATCAATCACCAGGGGTGACTGCCAGGTTCTGCTAAACACTACCGAGGATGATAAAATACATACAGACAGACAAACATAAAGATGAAAAACTACTCAGGAAAAGAATCAAACAAAGACATCTGGACGCGAAGCTAACCAAAACGGAGTGTGGGGGCCAAAAGGGTGTGGAGGGATAACTGGGCAAAAAATCCTGTCCTGCAGGATTTCATCTAAGATCCGACAATATCCGATTCTGGCCGGATAAAAAAATATTGATCCTGTGTATTTCTATATACAAGGCTGAATTGGAGCGTAAATAAGGGGAGAGGGATTGCTTAATAGGAGGGATAGAGGTGGAAATTGCGTTTTGGGGTGATAAATCGAAGTAGTAATACTAATTGAAATTTAAGCAAGACGTCCAATCAACGCAGTATATAGCTGACATTTGACTTAAAACTGAAGCTGCTAAATATTTCCTTTAAATGTACTAAATTTTATTTTGCAAATACATTAATTCCATGAAGGTTTACTGATATCTGTTTTTTCATAAAGCTTGACTTCTGGCAAAAGCCACGTGGACTTGGAAGATCAATTGACATCATGCTCTCACCAACTCAACTCAAAAAAGTGGATGGACTGCTGCAGAATGCTGGAATAAAACCATCAGTTATGATCGAAAATCTGCAAGCTAACATTGATGCACAAATGGCACGCCCTGAAGTATCAGCAGCTGCTGGATTTCAGTACGACATTTATCATACATCGGCTGAGGTATACAAATGCTGTATTCTTAAAGATGAATCCATTAAAATCCGATCACAATGAATATAAACCCAAATTTCTGTAAGATGATTAGATAAACTCCTTCTTATGAAAGAGCTTTCCTTCCTTTGTCTGTTTGTTACAAATGGCAGTAATCGTGTTAAGATGAGCATAGATGTAATGTTTCCGTTTAACTCAAATTGGCCAGTCAGAGTTATTAGTGACTTGCAAACAATTTTCTTGGGACAATATTCAAAGGTCAAAATAGATTCTAACTTACTGTGGAAGGATCAAATGCTTTGAAATAAAAGAAATCCTTAGTGGAATGTGAACTTATTTGTTTTGATGATTTAGATTACTCACGAAAAGTCAACCCACCTCACACACCCACACCATGCCTGTTCAGGTTCGCGTTGCTTTTCAAAACATGCAATTTAGGCAGCCATATACTTTTCATATACATTGTGGGCTTGTAGAAGTTTTCTGAGACGCAAGATCATGGCTCCAAAAACCACATCTGATAATCACATCACGCAATTACGGCTTATTCTCATTAACAGATCGATCAATGGATAAGTGATTTTGCTGCTGCTAACCCAAGTCTGGTCAGTATTTTCAACGTTGGCGTAACATTCGAGGGCAGACCAATCGACGGATTGAAGGTAAGACTCTTTAGACCATATAGACATATGCCCCACACGAAAACGAGAACGATGTGCCCCCGCCCCTCTTCCCCTCACTTCCCTTCCAGAAAATGTTAATCGGGCGACATATGTGGTACGATTTAAAGGCAGGCTTTGCCTCGTGAGACCAAAGAGTGTGTGGAAGCTCTTTGGTGAGACAAAACTATCTCTCTTGCCACAACATCGAAGTCCTGACGTCACCCCTGCATACAGACAATATTTAAATAGTAACTTTTTTGATTAATGCTATCAATTTCCTGTTGGGACTTTTATCTTTAACATATTCAAGGGCTATATAGAGGCCTGCAAATCATAAAAATGGGTAACTTGTGCAAATCATAAAATGAATCTCTTGTGCAAATCATAAAAATGGGTAACTTGTGCATGTTTACCTTCAGGATCAAAGGATATTGGGCTATATACCGGCTAAAGTTGCTAAAGTGTCATGAAAGCATGAAAATGACATTAATATTTTTTCTGCCATGTAAGATTTTCATGCCAGTGCTTCAAGGGAATAAGAAATCCCTGGTTTATTGTTTTTATAAGCTAGACATAAATAATTTATTTTTGCTATATTTTGAATCTCGAACTGGCAAAAAAAAAAAAACATCACGCATAGTACATTATGCCTTTACATCGTTAATAATTTTTAAGTATTAAAACGTATCAACAACTCTAAAATTATGAAAAGAGTGGAAATATTATTTTCAAATAAATTATGAAAACAGTGGAAATGTTATTTTCAAATAAAAACGTGAGCGAGAATAATTAGACTATAGTGATTCGAGAGCAAGGTGAGCACAGTAAGGCGAACACCAAAAAGGCGCCTACAACCAGACAACATTGGGGCAATTCCCCTGTTTGTCACCGGAACAGCGACAACATGAACTTTTGTTTTCTTTAAACAAAATAGTGTTTAACGTACATACTAGTTGTTGAACTCCAACAAAACCCCATTTCTGCAGTGAATAAAATTGTTGGAGTCTTTCCCAGGTCAGGGCCTGACACCCGGAAGGGAGGAGAAAAAAAAAAGGGGGGGATTGACCATTGCCTCCGGTAATTTTCAAAGCAACGGTTTTCAAAAAGGTTCTTTGTTCTACATGTCCCGATTGACAACAATCGGTCTTATCCCCCTCCTCCCTCCCCATACATGCCATATGAAATCTGTGTCAGGGTCCCTGCAGGTTGCTCTTATTAGGCGGCCTTGGGGTAATTTTAGTAAAGGTAAAGTTTGTACTCCAGTATTGTATCACGAATTATAAACATAAAATTGGTATTAATATAAACGCAAAAGATATTAATGTTTTTTATTTGTTTTTGTTTCAGTTCAGCACTGGTGGGACGGGTAAACCAGTTGCCTTCTTCTTTGGCGGTATTCATGCTCGTGAATGGGTTTCACCGGCCACAATGCTCAACTTTGGCAGAAAGGTTTGTAATTCAAGAATTTACTTAGAATGGATTAAGACAACATTGTGTCACTGATGTGGTTTTTCATCGTATTAGGTACATATGTGGAATCATTCACATGAATATCGTATTAAGGCATGATTTACACAGATGTGGAATCATCCACATAAATATCGTATTAGGCATGATTTACACAGATGTGATATCATCCACATAAATATCGTATTAGGAATGATTTACACAGATGTGGAATCATCCACATGAATATCGTATTAGGCATAATTTACACAGATGTGGAATCATCCACATGAATATCGTATTAGGCATGATTTACACAGATGTGATATCATCCACATGAATATCGTATTAGGCATGATTTACACAGATGTGGAATCATCCACATGAATGTCGTATTAGGCATGATTTACACTGATGTGGAATTATCCACATGAATGTCAAAGAATCGGATAAAAACTTTATGGTCGTGTAGGCAACATTATCACATGTTTTCAAATCTATTAAAATACATTAAGGTAACCGAATATTTTATGAAAATTGGTTAAACATTGACCATTTTACAGCGTTTTTAAATCTTATATATCAATTTGCATTTTATGCAAATTTTGCGATTTATTACAGGCCAACTTTGGTATTTCTTTTTGTAAATCCTTTTTTTATAAAAGCAGCAAGCTTTGACCAAAGGTTTTTGAGTGTTTCCCATCTATCCATATAAGCCTTAATAAAATTGCAGCAGAAATAGACTTTCCCATAATTTTCAGTGACAAAGATCTATGAAATATATTTAAACACTTAAAGAATGACATAGAGATTTTGAGCTGTCCACCCAGTCATACATCACAAATTGTGCATGAATTAAAAAATTGATAAAACTGCTATTTGATAAAAAATTGATAAAAACCTATTAAAAAAAAAAGAAGTAATCTGCTCAGATTGTAATACTCTTTTAAAAGGATTATTATGGGGCTTAATATAGGGCTTGATATAGGGCTTGATATAGGGCTTGATAAAGGGCTTAATATTGGGCTTAATATAAACTGAAGGTATCCGATTTCTTCATGTTTCTTTAAACTTGCATGTGTCTCTACTCAATATGTCCATGTGTTTGGTGAAAACAAACACGTCATATCTTGTATTTTATTTAACAGTTTGTTGAAGATTATGGAACTAATGCTGAGCTGACAGCTCTCTTGGATAACATGGACTTTTACATGATTCCAAGCCTTAACAAGGACGGTTATGAATATACGTGGTTATCTGTAAGTTGTACAAATAATATTTAGCATTCTTAAATTCTGCCTACATTCTTACAAACATTATCATGATTCGGGTTACAATAAATTGAATTCCATCCAATCCCAATAACTCATCTACGCCATTTTCTTCACTATTATTTTTTTAAGTCATACTTAACCCCATCATGAGATAAGAAGAACGAATTTTTAGCATTGTTTGAGGCAGATATCAGCAGAAAAGTATGCAAATAATTCCAGCGGATAACGTAATAAAACAAGTTATGTATGAGAAATACCATAACAATGGGATATTGTAACATATTGCAATAAAACATTACCTGTGTGAAAAATCAAAAACCTATAACCGTAGTTTATATCATCTTATCTTTAGGACATATTCAAAATGTATCATCCCAACCGACATTTCAGATCCAACAGTGGGTGTGCAACAGGGTGGGGGAGGGGGTGGGGGAGGGAAGGGGGGGGGCGGGTGTTCCCCTGCGAGATTTCTTTCCCCCCACTTATCCCTGGAAAATTTTGTCCGATTTATAGGATTTTGCCTCCCCCTTCCATTAGACAAAATTGTCCCTCTCTTGCCCT
Organism: Chiridota heheva; assembly: GCA_020152595.1. NCBI lineage: Eukaryota > Metazoa > Echinodermata > Holothuroidea > Apodida > Chiridotidae > Chiridota > Chiridota heheva. The sequence continues at coordinate 652,152 of JAIGNY010000395.1, forward strand.
ATAACAAAAAATCTGGCGCCGCCATTCCACCCAGGTATTATATCATGCCAGCCCACCACTGTGTAATGATTTACCCTAAAAAACAATTACTCCACTGATGTGTTCAAAAACACCTAAAGCCATTTTTTCTTTTTCTTGGAGAAACACTTCCTGCATGCATATAGTACTACTTTTGTGTTCATCTCTTTTATTTTCATGTTTTTACATTATCGTGATGGATTATTTGCGGATGGAGATTCGTTTTGTTTTGTTAAATGCAGAGAACTTTGGGATTGTGTGCTATGTAAGCACCGTAAGAAAGTAGATGGTTTAGGTCGATGTCTTTTTTTCGCTATGCTCCTCGGTGATT
>JAIGNY010000395.1:657500-667500 GCA_020152595.1 Chiridota heheva
TTAAATAAGAGTAATTTGCCATCTGGAAGAGATTTTAAAAATAATTGTATTACATTCAATTTACTTCAATTTATACCTTACCTTCCATGCCATAAATATGCAATCTGGTCTTATAACCTGATTCTTACGCACTTCTAACCGACCTTAAAAGCGTAGTTACCAGCACAGTCCTGACCTTCATATAATCTCTACTAGCCCTCACTCTTTTCAAAGCGTTGTTTTCACAACATTGCTGGAAGTGATTAAATTTTCTTTTATAAATTTAATCTTTTTCTAACATTTTTCTCCTTTGCAACTTCTACCAAGCAGGTTTTTACGCTGCTCTATCTTATCCGGTTTGTCTTTTTAAGTCTTCTGAGGTAAGACGAGGTAGCCATGGGTCCGGGATTTCTTCGATCCGACTCACAGGACTTTCCCGTGTAGCCTACATTTAGGATAGAGTGTTTTGTCTCCATCTGTACAAAACGGGTGGCTAGTTTGAGAGAATTCCGGGTGTTTTTAGACCCTAGAGCACCCAGTGTGCCTGTCTAATGGACCTCTTGCCCCTGGGTTTAAGTGTTTTTTTTACCTTCGGCCCCGCCCTTCAACAAGGATAGCCTAGCGTTATACTATGCATTGTATTCACATATTAGGATATCTTGAGTACATAATGTCATACGCATTAGGCCAATTTCTTCTATCGATTTTGGCGCATGCGTATTGGGTCGATGCCACTACATGGTGCTCCAGAATTTGGCTTCTTACAGCTCCAAGGAGCCACAGTCGTTACAAGAGAGCTTATATTTTATTTAACGTTACCAGTACGTATCATGTATTCGTTTTTCTCGCAAATGATTAAGACAAAGTTTTTTATTTTCACGCTTGAAATTTGGGGCGTTAAAGATACTTTGAGGAAGTCTTTCCGACGTCCTCTTCACAGAAAATCTAATCTTTTCTTTTTATTTCCACAGACGCTATTAAAGAATTTACGTTTGGTGCATTTCGTTGGGTTTCTAAGAAAATTCAGATATACATTTTTCTTATAAAAGTTTTTGATGTACTAAATTGCTGTGGCGTGCCTCTTTATATTTGACGCAGGATCGTAGGTACATCCCCCGTAGGGACGTTTTGGTGTAACTGTATATGTATGCATTCATATCTATTTTTACTTTTCAAAAAAACGCCAAGCGGCTATATAAATCAATTAGTCTCAGAGTTTCTACTTACGCGAGAGCCACCTTCTCGACAGACTAATGAGTCGTGGAGCCTGTGTTCGTACTTTACTTTGTTAACTTTTTCCTGATTAACCCCCTGGAGGCCTCTGACTCAATAGATTATTGAGTCGGGAGGGTCACGGGTGCGGTCTATCAGACGCATGTTACCTGAGTTTACATTGATAAGCTAAGACGTCCTAAGGCGTCCTAGACGTCACTTAGAATAAACCACTATCAAGAAGCGTCCCCTTCTCGATAAGATTACTAAGTTGTGGGAGGCGCTGATATTTAGTGAATAAACCCTTTGTATACCGCTGTGGTCCACAACTTCGCGATAGGGGCCGGTAGGGCCACGTAAAGGCGGCGCCCAAAGAGGATATACGTGAGTCACAAGTGATTTCACGGGTCCTTTTTGGTCCGTACGGCTCCGGGAATCGGATCCCTACGGCTCCACGGCCCGTGTTCACGGGTCCGTGACGGCTTCGTACGGGTCCAGTCGACGGTTCCATACGGCTCCCAGCCCGTATTAACGGGCCGGTATAGGTCCATTGAACGGCTCCACGGCCCGTGTTTACTGGTCTGTTGAACGGCTGGACGGTTTCATACAGCTCCGTGGCCCATGGCTCCATACGGCTCCGGTGAACGGGTCCGTACGGCTCCATAGTTGTGTAACGTACACCGTACGATTAACCTGGAAATATACCCACTAGCTACGAAACTACGTGGTCTGGTGACAAGTGACAATCTTCGCAAGAAGCAAGCACCACGAGAGCTATTTTCTTCTTGGTCCCGTGGCCATTAGCCACGCAGTTCCACTGCCATGTGAACGCCATTAATAAAATTGTTTACGTTGAACGTTACAGTTTTGCAATTATATTCATTAAAATCATGGACACGGAGGACAGGTCCCCGAGTGTCGGTGCGTTATGCACCCAAGATGTTCCGCGATGTGTCGCGTGTAAACGCTTCTCTAAACCGTACGGCATCGGTAAACGGGTCCGTACGGCTTCAGAGTTTTGTAAGAGGATAACGTACACCGTGCGATAAACCTGGAAATAGATCCGCTTACTACGCGGTCAGGTGATAAGTGACAATCTCCACAAGAAGTATAGCATTACGAAAGCCATTTTCCTCTTGTTTCTGTAGCCATTAGCTTCGCAGCTCCACGGCCGTGTGAACTGCCTCAGTAATATTTTCCACGTCTAACATTACAGTTCCGCAATATAACCAGTGAACGAGTCCGTACGGCTCCAGAGTTTTGTAGCGGGATAAAGTACGCTGTACGATAAATTCGGAAATAAACCCGCTAGCTACAAAGCTACGTGGTCAGATGATAAGTGACAATCTTCACAAGAAGTATAGCGTCACGAGAGCTATTTTCTTGTTGTTTTTGTAGCCATTAGTTACGCAGTTCCTCGACCGTGCGAACTGTCTCAGTAAGATTTTCCGCGTTGAGCGTTACAGTTCCGCAATATTTTCCCTCAATATCATGGACACGAAGGACAGGTCCCCGAGTGTCGGTGCGTTACGCGCCCAAGACGTTCCGCGATGCGCGATGCGTCGCGTGTAAACGCTTCTTTAAGTTACGCTCCGGTGATATCCAAAAGAAAAATCTGTGTACACCACTGTGTACCACGGTTCCGCGAAGGGACCGGTAGGCACACAAGGGGCGGCGCCTAAGAGGTTATACGTAAGGTAAAAACTTTTTTACGGCTCGTTGTAGAGCCATTGGATTACTTTCACGGGTCCATATGGGTCTTTGCGGCCCCGGTGATTGGTTGCTCACGGCCCCACCGCTTGTTTTCACGGCCCCGTAAGGTCCGTAACACGGCCCCGTAAGGGTGCGTAACACGGCCCCGTAAGGGTCCGTAACACGGCCCCGTAAGGGTCCGTAACACGGCCCCGTAAGGGTCCGTAACACGGCCCTCCGGCTCCGTACAGGTCATGGGACGGCTCCGTACGGGTCCGTACTGTTTTGTAACCAACGACTTTTGGTTCCATACAGCTCCGGCGAATGGGCCCGTACGGCTCCATACTTCTTTAGCAGGGTAACGTACAACGTACGACAAACCCGAAAATAGACCCTTTAGCTATAAAGCTACATGGTCAGGTGATAAGTAACAACCTAACAAGGAGTATAGCGTCACGAGAGCTTTTTTGTTCTTGTTACCGTAGCCATCAGCTACGCAGTTCCACATCCGTGTGAGCTACCTTAGCAAGATAACCACGTTGAACGTCACGAATCCGCAAATATTTTCACCAGCATCATGGACACAAAGGACAGGTCCCCGAATGTCAGTGCGTTACGCATCCAGGATGCCCCGCGATGCGTCGCGTGTAAGCGCTTCCTTAGGTTACGAAGCTTGGTTGTCGGGTGATAAGAAAACCATCTCCACGAGAGGCATAGCATCACGAGAGCTATTTTCTCGTAGTTTACAGCTTTTTTTTTACGATTTTTGTGCAATTTGTTACTCTTGTCAGCTTGTAATGTAGGAATGGGACATAGTCTTTATTCTCTTAAAAAAAAATTCAACTCTCTGCCATTTCTCCTGGAAAAAGCGAAGATAATTCTAATGAAAAGGATTTAATCTCTACCAAATCCCCTACCAATTTCAAGCTGGAGAAGACATTTTAAACATTTTCAAGGTCTGAAATTAAGGGACGAAATATGAGAAAAAACAAAAGCATTTTGGGGCATGTTCCTGTTTACTAAACTTTGATTGCTCATAACTTCAAAAATATACATGCAATTTTCAAAATTTAAAGACCATTAAATTCATAAATGAATGTGTTTACCCTTCCTTATACCTTTAAGCTCAATTTTTTTCTGAAAAAAAGAAGAAGACCTAAATGTACCTATTTCATTTATCTTATTGACTGCCCTTTGTATTACAAGACAGACACGTCTGGTCACTAATCTTATCTGCTATAATAGAGATTTATGACAATTATCACTTGAAGAGCAAACATAATTTTCTTCTACACGATCAAAAAAGGGCTCTAAAAATTTTGCAACCGTACTCAACTTTGGGCTTATCTTGCAATAACCAGATTAGAGCGCTATGCTATACTGGTATGCACGGAGCTAAATATTTAGAATATTTCTAGAATATTTGATATTTCAGTATTTATATTGGCCGAAAAATGACTCAAAACATGCTTAATGTTCAAACACATTTATTCTTAATTTGTCAAAAAGTTTGGGATGTATATTCCCCCACCCCTGATCTACGCCCATGGTAGCCGAGGTGTGGATTTTTAATAATTATCTAAAGACTAAGCTTCTATCTATATCCGTGGATGTAAGTCCTTGCTGATTTCCCAAAAAAATATCTAAAATTTGTTATTTAGAACACCTCTTTTTTCTGGAATTATCGTCCATGATTTAATATAAAACCAAGATTGTTCTATATTTAGCTTTGTTTACGGTTAGTTAGCTCTTCGATCTGCCGTGATTAACAAGCCGTATGTACGTACTTAATGTCACGCGCGCATACTTGCAATTGGGTAAGAAGAAGCACCAAAGTAATAGTACATCTATTCTAAGTCTATGTATAAACGTAATTTTAAGCATTGGTCTTCACTCTACCGTTCGCCTTACATGATTTTGATCACTCTACAATAATATATATAATTACAAAATTTGTATTGCTCAAGAAATATTATATGCAAGGAAGCGTATAAAACTTGCCCAATTTTTTGACCGGAAAAGGAGGGGCTGGCTAGCCACCCTAGTCACACCCCCACCCTACCCCCTGGCTCTCCTGGATCTGCCCATGGATCTCGATGATTTAACTGCTGAAGAGCTTTTGATTTCCAAAATTGTTAATTGTGGTAAACCAAATAAGGTAGTATGTGGTATCAGAGACGGCGGAAGTTGTTTGAATCTGGAAGGCACAGGATCTAAGAGGAACTTTCCAACTGTAATATTTTGATAGCATGTAGCACAACAGTATAGCTTTATAGAGTCAACCCTCCATTTTGGTCCAAAATTCGGTAAAATATAACAAATATATACAAAAATCTAAAATAAAGATGAAAATTTGATAAATCATTAGTCTTGAAATCAGAAGGATTTAGATTTAAAGATCATGATTAGCCAATTGTATTGGTCATGAGTCGGAATACATTTAATGTCTAAAATAATGTGAAAAACAAATAAGGGGTCCTTTGATTATTATTCAGGAGACCATCATTTTCATGCTGAGAATGATTGTAACTCGGTATATCAGTATAAATTAGACCAAGTGGCCCAAATTCACACTCAGTCTGCAGCGACTCAGTACATTGGAAGAACCCAGATTAAAACGCGCTCCACGAGTAAAATCTGTTGTATTTTGCTTAACGTTTACTTTCTTCAATCTGTCAATAAAAAAGATCAATTATGATATCTAAATAAGGAGACTTGAATATATTTTAATACTTTAAATAACGTTTGTTTATCTCTATAAAGGGGCACCTTTAAATTTGTACAAAAAAGATAGGGGAGGGTAAGTCAGTTAATGTCATGACAATGGTCCGGGTCCAAACAGTAAGTTTTGCTTTGCATGGCCCATTTCAAAGATTCCAAAAAAAGGAAATTGGGGGTGGCTTGCACACTCTAGCAGTCTAGAAAGGTCCTATTTTAATGAGTTTTTACAAATTATAAGATGGAAAAACAAATGTCGGCAGAGATAAAGGCCTTTTAGTATAAAAAAGCCTCAAATGTCTGAATGTAGGGCTGTTGGCAGTTGGGCCCCAACTTTGTCTTTAGGGAAAACTGAGAATAGTATGTCAAATTAAACAATTTTAGTCTTTTTATGACGATATTTATGTCACTTTCTTGAATGAAAATATATGAACGGGCAGGATCCATTTCTAAAAAGGGCACTTGTTCTCTTTGAAAGGGCACTTTTCCATCTAAAAAAGGGCAATTTTTCCTGAGAAAAAAGGGCGCTTTTTCTCTCCTAAACTTTTGAGAACAGTGGAAGGTACGTGCCCTCTGGGTCCGCCGCCTATGTACGGTATTGTATGCTATGTTTCTTGAGGATTTGCGCCTCTGTTGCGATCAACAAGTGGGAAAATGATTTCTTGGGTCATAATCTGATAATCTGAATTGATTATTTATTTTTCGCAACTGTAAAAGTGTTGTTACGGATTCAAGATTTGTTATTTCCAGTACAAATTTCTTCTTCGCTTTGTTAGCACTAATGTTTTTTGGCTTATGTGATTCATTGTATTGTACATTTTGTAATAGCAAATGTGAAACTTTACGCCATCTGTTTTGGGAATGTATTCACGTATTTTCTTTTTGGTCAAAACTTGGCAGTATTTTCTTTTTGGTCAAAACTTGGCAGGGTTTTATCGAATGTGAATTTAAGTGGGAGTTATAAGAATATTTGTTTTGGTTTCAATAATAAAAGAAACTCGTTAAAAACTATGTAATTTTTCATGCAAAACAATTCATTTTTAGTTGCAAGTATAGTAATTAAGTGCCATTGATTGAACATTTCTTTAAACGGTTGAGTTACGTCTTAAAGGTTAAAAAGTTTACTCATGAGAAGAATAATAAGCTGAATGTCTTTCTTTCAAAGTTGGATTCGATGCCTGCCTTGCGCACGCAGACTATATACATTAGTTCCTACAGTATTATGTGTTCTTACTATTGTCATGGTGATTCAAAGGCTGATGTTTTTGTTGCAGGAGAAAGTCAATAGCTCAAGGTTGTGCTATTCTTTTTAACGTTGATGGGTTTTACTTTTGTGTATGATTGAATGCCATTCTTTGATTACGTTATTATAAAATGCATGGAGATGTTTGTAACTTTGCTAAGACTACTTTGTTTTTGTTTCTATTTTTTCTTCTTTATGACAACTGTGTTAATAATTGTGTTGTCAATGTATTTGATGCTTATATTACAAATGTAAATGCTTGAAATAAAGTGTGCAAAAAAATAATGTATTGCCACTTGTGCAGTAAAGGTACATTTCACATATGCAACAACAATCCTTTGTTAGTCTAAAAAAGATCTCAAAGTCGATTTTTGTTTTTGCTTCATCGTCATCATAGTCGTCTAACTTTTTTAACTAGGAAATAACGATAAAAGAATTGGTATAGCGAGCAACGAATAAGGAAGTAAAGTCAATATCGAATAAGGTACTAGGAAAGAACGATAAAAATCATTACACAGAGAACAATGAATAAGGAAATAGTCAATATCGAATAACTAGGATATAACGATAAAAGAAGCATTATATAGGGAGCAACGAACAAGGAAATAGTCAATATCGAATTAGGAACTAAGGAATAATGATAAAACAACACGTATATAGCGAGCGACGAATAAGCAAATAGTCAATATCGAATTAGGAACTAGGGAATAACGATAAAAGAACACGTATATACCAAGCGACGAATAAAGAAATAGTCACAATTAAATTAAAAGCTAGAAATAACGATGAAATTACAGGTATATAGCGAGCAACGAGTAAGAAAATAGTCAATATCGAATCATGAACTAGGAACTAGGAAATGGCGAATAAGGAACTAGGAAATGGCAAATAAGCAAGTAGGAACCAACTTCACACACCCTTCCTACACAACATTTCCCAATTGCCCAGTTGGGATTTGCTGTACCGAAATGGGATTTGCTGTACCGAAATGGGATTAACTATTCTTAAGAGGTCCCAGCTGGGATGAATTGTTTCCAACTGGTCCAAACTGGGAGAGGTGATTCCAAATTTCACCTCGTCCCAGTTAAGACCACTTGGGCACAGCTTAATTTTTCAAACCCGTCGACTGGTAATTTGTCTAGAAGGGCTTTGATATATCTTATTTTTGAACAAGTAATATAGTTTTGTGCAGAAAATGATATATGTATGAATTACTAAATGAGTTAAACATTTGAAAATGTTATTTTAATCGTACAGATGAAGCATCAGGCGGCTCCAGTGACTGGGCTTATGATGCTGCTGGCATCAAATATTCTTACGCTCTTGAGCTGAGGGACACTGGCGATTTTGGCTTTACCTTACCAGCCAACCAGATCTTAGCAACCGGGGATGAAACCTACGAAGGATTCCTTTCTGTAGCAACTGATGTTTGTGGAACCGACTGCCAGTAAATTAAAAAGAAACTACAAATATCTGTAAAGTAATAATATATACTTTTATAGTATTATACAGATTAATACATATTATAAATATCACCCGCACGTCCCGGATTCGAATCCCGGTGGGTCCACAACCAGTGAGCTCACAACTGGCTATCAAAGACCGTGGCTGTCTTGATATAATGCCCAGCACTGGATGCTTTTAGAATGTTAAACCTTGCTATTCCATGGTATGCTATATATAATAAACAACTGCGAAATAGTCTTTTCTGAGTGAAATTAAAATATTACCTTCTTGAGTGGCTGTATTGTTAATCATATTACTAGCATACAAAGAAAAACCAATACTACAAATTCGTCTTTGTGTAGTTTTTCATTTTCCAGTTTTTTCATGGAATTTATTTTACTCGTCACACTTTTGCAAATGCGGGAAATGTGTCGTTTCACCCGCAAGCGCCTCCATTTCGGCGGGTATAACTTTTAGACTCTGCTACAGCAGTTAGGAAACCCACCACAAATAGTTCAGTTATTTACGCTTCAGTTATTACAAGCCCAATCATATATATGCCCACAATGGAAGTTATTGTGAAGAGTCAGGTATTGTGGATTTAGTTTCGGTAGGGCCAAGCCATGCATGTAATGTGGTGCTAAGGATTCATTTTTACTTTTAAAAGGATGTTTTCATCAGTGAGTTAAAATCACAAGTGAATTTGGATGTAATAGACTGAAGATGTATAGACAGAGTTATTCATCATGTAAGGTTACATCTGCCAGATGTATACTTCATCAGTTCCAATTATAATATCAAGAATTAAGTTGCACGAGGGGCGGCGCGGATGGGTATTCAAGGTATTCACTGAATACCTATTTTTTTTTTGTAATATTTATTTTTCACCTCTATACATTAAAGTCTATTTGAGAATAAGAATACTCGAGAATATATGGATGTATGTGTACGCTGTACAAAAATTAGTTGGCGCTCGTGCATTTTTACTCTCGAAGTATTTATATTTAGCAATAAATACCATTGATTCGAGATTCTCAATAGAACACGGTATGAACCTATATATTCTACAGAAGTTGCGCTAGAAAGTGTTCTACTCCCTGGTCGCACTAGCAGGCTAGTTTTGCACTGGAGGTCTTCAAAATCAGAATTGCTTACCTGCAGTAGCAAAGCGTTTTTCTCGATGTTCTTAACCTCATTCCTTAGTGCTGATCATTGAGATTAAAGTTATATATAAAGGAAAATATAAATTTTAATTGTAGAAAACACTCATACTCATATTACTCAAGTACCAAACTGGGGTTAGCAATTTTTGATATTTAAAACCCGTAGTCGCCCGGATTTCAGGTTTTCCTGACTGAGAATGGGACTTATTTTAGATTCCTATTTTGGTGGTTATTGGGAGGGAACGTCAAGAACTTGGCAATATGCAAGTCATGAGAATTGAATAAAATCATCATTATTTAAAAGCTTGTTCTTCAGCAGTTTTAATACAAAATGAGGTCACCGTGCCCCAGGGCGGGCTAATCTATATTTCTTTTTATTCATTGATTTTTGTTTTGTTTTTGGGCCCATCTTATAATTTTCAGTGGGCCCGGCTAAGTTACGATTGAAGGGTCAAGCATTAAATCAAGAGACAACAAAGAAGGCCTAATACATTTATCTTTTTCTTTGGTGGGCCCGACGTAATATTAAAGGGCCTGTCATGACAGC
>JAIGNY010000395.1:670000-687500 GCA_020152595.1 Chiridota heheva
AGAAAATTTCACAAAGACGACTGGTGAAAAAGCATGGTTCAATGACAAGTGCAGAAGAGCTGCAAAGAAAAAGTGCCACTTCTACAGGAAAGTGAATTTTTTTAACACCCCTGGCAACAGAAAAATGTTGAAGCTAGGAGGACTAACAACCAAGCTGAGAAACAGAAAAGAAGAGATCACAACATCAAACTCAGAGATCTAACTGGTAAAGATCTAAGCAGCAAACAGTGGTGGAGTGTTGTCAACTCGTTTTCTGGCAGAGCTGGACACTCAAACATCCCTGTTATTGAAAATAATGGTACTGCATATACAACAGCAGGTGACAAAGCACATGTTTCCTGCCAGACCTTTGCAAGGTGATGTCGACTTCCAAATTCCCAAGAAATCAGGATGATCATGCAAAAGCGTAATCCAGACAAACCCTCTGGTTCAGATCAAATTCTAACAAGTGTCATGTGCAGAACTGGCTGCCTCTGTGTGATATCAATTCACACAAGGAACTCAAGATTTGACCCTAGAAATTACCGTCCAATCTCACTACTCAATATCTTCAGTAAGGAATATGGAAGCAGCAGTACCCAATCAACTTCAGAAGTACCTGTTTAAGAACAATCTACTTTCCAGTCTGCCAGTAGGCATTTCGCTTTCAGACCAGACCACATCAAAGCTGACCTTTTCACCATATTGTCTTAATCGTTGAATGTCTACCTTGAAGTGTGTGTCAATGTGCTCGACATCAAAGGGGACTTTGATCAAGTTTGGCATAATGGTCGTAGTGCGATCTAAAGGATTTGCATGTTGCATTCCTGACCACAGAGCTATCTTCCAGGAAGAACGATCAAAGTTGTTTACTCTGGTCAGGCATCCACTCCATAATTTTTTCAATGCTTCGGTTCCACGGGGTTCTATCTTAGGCTCACTTTTGTTTTTAGTCTTAATTGATGATTTGGTTGAAGTATGTGATAATAAGTTGTACTTGTATACCAATTCCATTGGGTTAAGTGTGGGGCGATAGGGGGTGGTACTTCTGTTTAACATAATGTTCAAGCATCTTTCGGCTTGAACGTGGATCTTAAAAGAATGAAAACATGGGCAGACATATGAAAGGTAGCCTTTGAACCCTCAAAGTGTAAGGAATTAGTTGGTCATTTCTAGGAAGAGGGAGCCTGCCAAACCTAATTTGTACTCTGGAAACTGCAAATTAGACATAAAGAATGAGTTTGACATTCTTGGTGTCACAACAGACAGTAAAATCCTATGGTCCAAAAAACTTTACAAAATTGTAAATAAAGCTGGCTTGGAGCACTGCAAAATGTTGCTAATATCTTAAAACTGTCTAAGTTCAGGCTCGAAGTATCATGGTTTATGTTTGCTAAGTTTTAATGAATGCATGCCCTACAACTCCTACAACCCTGGGCCTCAACACCATTCATGCTGCCTGGTGCTAGGACAAATTCTCTGGATAGAAGCTTTCTCCATACTGCCACCAGAAAATGGAATACCCTTTTAGTCGATGATCTTCGTACTATAACAGATAACGGCATTCAATCTTTCCAGATCCGTGTCCATCGTTACCTCCTGTCCGTGTATGGAAAGTCGTGCTAAACCTAAATGCCGAATAAATGATTACATTAAATATAATTTAAGGTAGCATATTCAAATTGATGGTGATATTCAATGTGATATTCAATTAAATCGAATTAATACTAGGATATATTAAATCGAATCAGGTTCTTTAAATGAATGCTTCCATTAATTTGGTAGTATATACTATAATTAATTTTGCCATCAATTTGAAATAATAGCATTAGTAATTATAAATATTATTACCATTAATTCAATTTAATGGTACCATAATTTCAAACAATCTGATTGGCTGGAAATGTATACTAGTATCGATTCGATTTAATACTACCATATTTTACATTTAATATCACCATCATTTTTGAATTTATACTACCATATGTTTGGCATTTATGTCTTGCACGGCTTTCCATATCCGTGAGGTGAGGGCTTTAATCTGTTTGTCATGGTTGACAGAGTACAACATTTCTTTTGTAATTGTTACCAGCAGTGTAACCAGAAATGAACCATTTGGTTTGCCCATCGGAGCTACTTAGTTATCTTCTGGTGTTGCTTTTGTTTACATTTGTAATTCACATTTTTTTTTTAAGTACCCGGGTAAGGTTGGTATATGTTTACCGTAACAAAATTGGATTTACTACTTTACTAACGTTATTTCACACGCTTATATCATTAGTATTTTACAAAAAGGTTGAAACTTTCTTACATTGATTCCCGCCTACCCAGAGAATATTATGAGAGTTTTTGAATTTAAGGTACAGAGCCGCAAAATTTGTGAAGCTAATTTAGTCAGATAATCTACGCTGTTCATACAGTCACAACAAGTATTCGAGATTCTTCACCTGTTCACTTAAATGTAGACACAGTTCGCTGTATATACTGAACCGTGTGACATGGTGACATTCCTTTACCCTATCATACATACAAATATTTTGCTGTCATGTACTCAGGTCGAAAGTCAAGTTAAACATCTGTAACCAAAACCAATGAGCATGAACAAATGATTTATTTTGCCTATAATCGAAATGTGTGTCATAAGTTGGAATCGTGCAAATCGTGTCTTGCCCTGCTGCAACATACTGTTTGAACTAAGAACTCCGTTTATTACAGAACAACATATTTCAGTTGTCATTTAACAACTCTCAGGTCTGCAGGTCGATCGTATTTCAAACGATAAAGCAGCTGTATGATAAATCCCTCGAAATCATTTCAAAAATACTGCGCATAACAGCATCGCAATGAAGATCGAAGGAGCGATTTTGTTGATTACTGGAGGTGCGAATGGAATTGGAAAGATGATTTCCATTCGGATGTTAGAAAAAGGAGCCCAGGTAAGCCTGCTAAATATTTGCCGTAACGAAATTGGATCTACTAACGTAACTCCACATACACATACTAATTGTATTTTTAAACCTGCTTTCAATTTTTAATTCATGCCCCTGTATCTTATGTATGTAAATTGCGGGCAAGGCCCGGTAAATTAAAAATGTTGAGCTTTCGGACAATCACCGCTTGAATGAATAATTTCTAGAAATGAGCTATCGTGGACAATAAAACATGCACTTCCCCGGGTCAGAGGCATTCAACATTTTCCTCAGTGTTTCTCAGAATTAGGTAGACATTGTGTAGCGGTAGCGGGAGCTAAACCAAAACAAGAAAAAGGTGGCAAATATTCAAGATGGGTTTGGTGTATGGATGTTTTGATTTGTTAACAAACATGCACTTCCCCTTCTGGAATGATTTGTTTACAAACACCTGATACATAACCACTTCTCTTTATTATCTTTATTCTGAAAACCTTAGTTGTTGGAATGGATTTCCTTATTGTGTGTGTTTTTTTAAATTATGATAAAGTGGTCTCACTATTTGCTACAGTAAGGAGTTATGATTTGCTGGAACAAATTTTTAAGGAGAAGGACAAGTCATGAAAGTGTCAAACATTTGGTGACGAAAAGGAAGTTTTTTGTAGATATGGTCAATACACTGGATTGAAAGTACACTGGATTGAAATTTCAAAATGTTAGTTTTCATAATTTCTTTTTGAAACACGATTGCCTAACAGTAGCATGCAATTAAAAGTCAAAAACTTCTTGACAATTTCACAGTAAAATTTAAAAGCGCACGGTCATAAAATAAACATTTTTTATTTTGTCTAGAAATTATCTAACTTAAGATAATTGAATAAAAATGAATTTAGATAAGTAGATGTATAATACCTCCGTCAAGGATCTTCGGATCAGAAAGCCAGAACTTTTTTCACGCTTCTTCACCTCCGCCTCAAATGGGGCTATACCAAAGAGCTTCCACATTGGCTATACTAACTATGCTATTCGGGAGTACAAACCGTCTGATTAACACGAATATCAATAGTATAACAAAGTACCTTTCTCATGTTTTCAGTTAGTTGCAATCTTGGATTTTGATACAAAGAATGGAACTGACACAGAAAGGGAACTTGGAAAAAAGTTTGGTACTCAAAGGGTGAAATTCTTTCAGTGTGACGTTTCAGACGACAAACAATTAAGTGGTATGGTGTTTTTAATATTTTATAATGTAGTCCATGAACCAGGTCCCACATTTTGGCAAAGTTGGTACCAAAATGCCTACCAGACGAAACCTATCTTTTCTAGATGAAAAATATCTTAAATTTCCGAAAATGCTTTCTGAACATCGATATCGTACAGCTCCCTTGCAGTAATTTGATGATTTCCAAAATGGCCGCCAAAAAGAACACTCCTGAAAACAAATTGTTGTTTTTGAAAACCATCTGGAAATACCGCCTTTAAAATGTTGTTTGGGCCTGTTCTTGTACATTTTCTAATTTACAGACAAGTTTAAAGTCAGAAGGACTTCCTTTGACCGAGAAGCATCATACAAATCCAAGATGGCGGCCAAAATGACCAACAAAATGGCGGCCATTTTGTTAATTTCATAATATTGTGGATTTGTATTTATCTAATTGAGCCATTTATTTGTGAAGAACTACATTTACTAACTTAAGAACATTGGAATGGACCAGACTTAATATTAAACTTTTTGAATTAACATGGGGACGTGCTACAAGGCATATGTCACATGAGCGACGGTCACAGTCATCTTTATCTTGTTGGTGTTTTTGATATCAGTCCAAACGGCTGAATGATAAGTTTAGTTATAAAGCATCATTATGATCTATCGGCCGCATTGGAAAGTTGTCCAAATTGGGGGTATACCTGTCTAATGATGCATGCAACATCTCTTCTCCACTGATTAGAAAAACCCACAAAAGTAATATCGCCTTTAAAGTAATAGAATTTGATCATGGGTTTCATGGGTTTTTGCCAATGATTGAACACACATACCTTTTCTTAATTTGTACGTGACCTTATGACCCGGGCTCCCGCGGAGGACCCCGGATCCAGAGGCATTTTCCTCGCTTTCTACCCCCTCTTCTCAGTCCTGAGAGCAGAATTGATGTTTTTTCACGAAAAGGTGGGGGAGGGTGGTACTTTTCCATTGATTGTGTGGTCGCCCTTCCGCCCCGAAATGTGTGACTGCGTGTTTATCCTGTTGCATGTATGTCTTTAGCTTTTTATTGATGCGAAAACATAGGTGTGTATGGGTAGTGTTGGAACTTGTGTGCTTATAAAGTTATGTGTTTTAAATTATCATATACCTTGAATACAGAATGAAACTGGCTGCCGTGCATATTTCAGGTCATCATTTGAAAAAAAGCGCCCCTTGAAATATGGACGGGATGAAACTGCCAGTGTCATTTTCATCCCGTTGAAGGACACCTCCTTAACAAGTTGAAAAGGTATTACGCAATTATTCGGCCACACATTTAGTTGAAACAACTCAACAAAAAATGCTGTAATTTTATAAAAACTTAATTGAACATCAAGGATTTCTTAGTTGGATCATTAACACCCTGAAAAGTGGTTTAAATATTTCATTTGTGCATAAATTGTAAAAATAGCACCATTTTCAGCAACGTAATTCTGAGAGAGTTTTAAAATTTGCGACCATTAACGTAACCTGCTCCCTTAACACCATTTCGATAAACAATCCTGCCGTTAACGCCTTTTTCCATTCATCAGTGCAATATACGCGTAAGGACTCTTTGTGTCTAGAGTTTAGGCGTTATGCACCATCGACCATACTTTCGTAAAGCAAACACGTGCAGTGCGAAAAGTATTTTCCAAAGATAATGGTAGGCAATAGCAATTACGAGATAAGCATACACATAAACTCATGCTTCTTTGCCATGACTCAATGAAATTATACATTGGTTATATATGAATACACAAGAAATACACTTTACAAGTTTCTTTATGCCTAAAACTCCAAAAATATAACACATATTGATGTTATTTAAATAAAAACTCCCTTCGTTTTGCTGTTATACGAGGAGGAAGTTTTATTGTTGGAATGCTGCTCTTGATATTTCTTAAATATGAAATGAATTTAAGTGGAAATACGAAATTTAGCGTCAATTTTGATGTTCAAAGGTTGAATCTTCTAACAATTTGTCCAAATAAAATAAATTTTACATATTACACCTTTAGAGGGCAAATTTTGTTACAACGCGAAGTGGAATAATTTGGAAAACTGGAAATTGCAAACCGCCACATGCGGTTACTGAAATGCCACATGCACAGAAAATCAAGATGGAGTTCTGTTTAAGGGACGACTTCTGTAATATCATACAAACAACGAACACGGGCTGCCCTCCGCCGTCCCACCCCTTCCTCAGGCGGTGTAACTTGACTTCGAGTGCTGAGAGTGTAAGACGACTTCGAGTGCTGAACGTGTAAGACAAATTTGCCCACCCAAAATTTCCAATTGTCGGACTTATTTATAAATAGATAAACGATATACACTGTGTCTAAAATCACATCACATAAGTAGTCAGGGGCCACTATACAGGCCCGGACCAATCAGAAGCCAGCATTCCAATCATGTGACTAATTTCTCATAAATATTCATAGATACCAATGCTGGCTTCTGATTGGTCCGGGCCTGTATAGCGGCCCCTGAGATTTTTCCTCTGGGTCATCGGATTGGTTGGGGTCTGTATATTGACCTCTGAGATTTTCCAGCCAATCACTACCTGTATAGCGACCCCTGAGATTTTCCAGCCAATCACTACCTGTATAGCGACCCCTGAGATTTTCCAGCCAATCACTACCTGTATAGTGGCCCCTAAGATTTTCCCTCTGGGTCATCGGATTGGTCGGGGTCTGTATAGTGACCCATCACCCAATTGTCGTAGACGACCCTGTCCGTTTCATGTAAGAGGACTTGTGGGATGAAAGGTTTAATACCCGTGCGGGAGGGTTGTGAGATCGGGCGTTTTGTAAAGATCAGTCGATATTCCTTGGTGATGCCTCTGGTGAGAACTTTACCGGGACCATTTCTCTGGATGCGGTGAGAGTAGTGGACGAGAACGATGACTTCTTCATCATCGTTTAAAGCCCATATTTTTTCCATTCAATACTGTTGCCATATGTGGTCATCACACCACTATTAATTGACAAATCTGATTGGTCAAAAAATGACATAATTCTATTACGCATGTAATGGACCAATACCTTGTTCCGCAGAGTCCTTTTAACGAAGTGTATAGTTCATTTGCAATGCTGGCTTCGAATTGGTCGGGGCCCGTTTGTATAGTGACCTCTGAGATTTTCCCTCTGGGTCATCGGATTACGTCACAAGATAGTCTGAATTGTTCCGCAGAGTCCTTTTAACGAAGTGTATAGTTTTTCCTGACTGGGTGTGTCAGGTGGGGGTATCATGGTACATTGGCGTAGGCAGGTTTTTTTGTTTGGGGCTCAGGCGCGTAGCCAGGATTTTTTAACGGGGGACCTAGACCATCAGCCCTTGGTGAAGTTTGCCTATATAATTGTAACTGCGCTACGTACGCACCACTATGGGTTGGCGTGTAACGTATATGGAGAAATTTTTGAAAAACGCCCCTAGCCTTGCAGGAACTGCCCCCAGGCTTGCAGGAACTGCCCCCAAAATGGGAAAAAGTGACAATATTTTCTTCAATTTTAGTCAGTTTCCCTGATGAAGGTTCCTTTACCCTCTCCAATGACGAAATGATCGATTTAAGTCCCCCTTGTTCTCGCATTTTCCTTAGAAATAAAAAACAAAACTCAATAATTTCCGTAGTGAGCGAAAACTTTTTTTTTTTTTTTGCGAAGGAGGGGGCCTAGGCCCCAGGCCCCCCCTCTGGCTACGCGCTTGGGGGGGGCTACTCATTGGTATGAATTTTGACCCGTGACAGTATCTAAGCGGAGCGCCACCATGGGTTGGCGCGTAGCGTTCAGAGAAATTTTTCCAATAAATGCTGCCTTTAGATTGCCGGAAATGGCACTTCCCAGGCCAAAAACTTGCAAATTTGAGGCTGTTTTTTTTTTATTGTTCACAATTTTGCCAGAATTTTGCTGTACATTTTGCCCGAATTCTTGGTTGCCAAAAAAATTGGGGGAACTGTGCCACCTGCCCCCGCTACATACTTGCCGAAGTACAATTTATTCAAACTCTATTGCGTAGCGATATAAGGGCAGTTTGGGTTGATGCCTCCCGAGTTTTTATGGGGGAAGGGGGGTGGTACATGTCAAAGAAGATATTTGTAAAGGAAACAGAAGATCATTGATCACACTTGCACACCTGGCCAATATTTTTGACTCCAGAATATTGAAAAATGAGGGGTTGAGTGAGGTGGCATTGTACTTACTTGTTACTTAGAGTCGAAAGGTTGGAAGTAAGATTTGACAATCAAACTTACCAAATCATAATTTTAGATTCAACCGCCGCGCTGATGTTATGGAAAATCTGTCGATGACTGATTCCACGTCTGGGCAATGGGCCCTATGAATTTGTAATAGAATAAGTGCCTCCAGTCGGGCTTCAGTCATTATTGACCGAATAGCTGTAAGAGTTCTTTTCATTTTGAAAAGACTCTCTTGCCTGTCAGAAGTCACTGGCAAAGTTGCCAGCAACTGAAGCAACAGTGATATGTTAGGAAACATTTCAGAGCAATGATCCAGGACACAGACGGATGAAGATGGTCGGGACTTGACAGGAACATTTTCCCATTTCTTCCTCCATAACATGTATTCGCCCTTAACAATCATGAAAGGATCTCTGATCAAACTTGCATACACCTCAATAGCAGGAGTTAAATCATTCCACTGCCTCTCACCGTCAGCTTGTTTGGCGAATTCCATACAATTTGGTACAAGGTAGTTAAGTTTCATAATCTGTTGTTGATGTGGTCCAAATCTGTGCTTGAGGTCTCCAATAATGGAGTCTATAGCTGGATAAAAAAAGGTGTTGTTGATGTGGTCCAAATCTGTGCTTGAGGTCTCCAATAATGGAGTCTATGGCTGGATAAAACAAGTTGACTCTGTAATAGCCTTCGGTGGTGTTGTCCGATGTTTGAGCATTTGGTCGGTATGAGCTTCTAGCTGCAATGCGTGGTTTTCGCAGTTCCACCTCTATCACATCTTGTGCGACTGATTCTGCCTTTTGATACAGGTCATGGAACTCCCCTTCACTTCGCCATTCTTTGAGAACAGACTGGAGACGGTTTACTAAGGCTAACGCTTGGGATAAATCTCCCCCCACTGTTTGTAAGACTCAGGAAACTGGTGGCATCAATCCTGACAGTTTCTCCAAAATAACTGAAGCAACTGCAAATTCTGAGTTGCACACCAATTTTTCAAGGCTTTCTGCTTTGTTTCTGTCGCAACGTGATGCCCAGCATTTGATTTCCGATAAGGCATCTAGTATATATGTCAAAAGTTGCATAAATGTTACAACTGCTGTGAGTCGTTCCACAGAGCGTGTTTCGCACAACGTAATCAGGTGCTTCTTGGTCATGGAAATACCAGAGTCATTTTCTATGAGGCTCTTCAACAGATCCGGTTTTTTTGCATTTGCTCGAAAAGTCGATGAAATTTCTCGCACAACATTGCGGAAGCACTTAAATTTAGGCAGTGCATGGCGCAATGAAAATAAAAGGCCAATGGAGCTGCCTTTTTTATTGTTGCTGAAGCACCAACCCGTTCACTGGCCATGGCTCCTGCCCCATCATAGCCTTGTCCCACACAAAGAGATAGATTCAAACCGAGCTCACAAATCTTTCTTAGCAACGTTTCTCCAATAGCTTTGCCACTCAACTTGGTTTCATTATGCTCAATTTCACCAGGATTATTAGATTTGATGTCAGAAATCAAGTCCAATACCATTACCGTGTCCTCATGCAATCTCCAAACTCCAGAATCGCTAGGTGAAAACATATCTTATAACAATTGCCAGTTGTTCCCTTTTTTGGCGATCCAATGTTTCATCAGCTATGATAGACCAGAACTGTGCTTTTTTGATGTTAGCAACAACACTTTCCCTAATCATGTCACCAGCAACGCAAATAGGTTCATTTTGAATCAAGGATGATAGGTAGGTTGCATTAGCATGGAAAGTTTTTATATGGTACTTCAAAAGTAAATCCCCACTACGAAGTCGAAAACGAAGTAACCCTAAAATTTCCGTCATTTTCTGTTGCCGCCATCCTATTTTTCTGGACTGTGAACATATATAGAAAATGTGTGTTTGCTTCACCCACACCGACGATGACAAATAGCTTTATAAAACTCGTGGAACTAAGCCTATATTAAAGACGATAGAAGAACAACAAATGGTCACTTATGTATACATATCATCAATATATTTACTGGACTGGGCATACATTACCTTCATCCGTGTTTTCCCTTTTCCTTTTTGAAAAACCATATGCGAAAAGTGACATTTTCAAAATTCAAGTTCAACCAAACTTAATTACCGCCTTCAGAGTTTAGACAAATTGATTTCTATTTGTGGAAAGTTTTGAGCAAAATAATGGGGCACTTGTAGTACTTTGCTATCGCAAAGCAGTAGCAGAATGGCGCTATCTTCCATCGTTATCGCGTAAGAACAAGCTTGGGAAGTTCACAGCTCTTGACAAATTAAAAATTGCGTCAAAATTTCATTTAAAAATTTGAATTATTTTTTGTTTTGTTTTACAGGGATACAACGAATTTACATTACAGGGAATAATTGGGTATTCGCATTTCATGTATGCGCATCTGTACGATACATAGGCATATAGGTGTAATATAATTTTTGTAAATATGGGATGGGGGGGCATGGCCCCCGTGCCACCCCCCCCCCCCCCCCCTCTGGCTACGCCAGTGTCATGGTACTCATTGTCGCCCATTTCACAACAATGCACCCTGATAGTCTGTTGATTAGATTTGTCAAAGAGTTTAAACTGTACAAATAATATAGATAAATCACGATTATCGATAATTTCGGGATAATATCGTCACAATTTACCAAGTCACGTCATTCGAGAAACAGGAAACTTGTCATGTTTGAGGCCATGTTTTTGAAAATAGGTATTTGAGCGGCGATATTTTTTAAACAGTGTGATTCGAGCGGCGATATTTTTTTAAACGGTGTGATTTGAGCGGCGATATTTTTTAAACGGTGTGATTTGAGAACGAAATTTTATTTTCACAACCCATTGACTTTGCACAGGGAGCAAAATTTGAGCGACAATATTTTTTAAACGGTGTAATATGAGCAGACATTTTTTTTCTGACACTGCTCATTTGAGAAACAATTTTTCTGAAACACTCATTTGAGAAACAATTTTTCTGAAACACTGTCATTTGAGGCAGTTTTTTGCTCAACTGTTTTTCATTTGAGAGGACAAAGCTGGCGTCTAACGGAGAATGACAGGACAGAACTGCACTCTAATGCGAAATACGGGGATCTACGGGAAATTAATCGTGGGAATAATGGGACAAAACTACGTTTTTAACGGGAAAATGGTGTCAACGGGGAGTCTGATAACTGAATGATGCGTAAAATAGGATATTAGCCTGATTAAACAATCGGGCTATTGCAATCTAAATGAGGAAACGAATCTTCGTTCTTTCGGCTGCTCGTTTTTTATTTTTTTATTCGTGTAGACGTCGTCTACCCAAAAATGTCCGGGTTTTATGCGTCTTGGTATTCGAGTAATGTCGTTTGTTTGAGTTGTTTTCGGCCTTGGCAATATATGTATTAATACATTCGACATATGATGTAAATGACATAGTAGCGTGAGATCGTACAAATTTCATTTCGTTTATATTTTCTTTTGCAGACGGTCTGAAGGTACAGCTTAGTGTGTAATTCGCAGTATTTTATATTCTTCTGTTGTGTCGTTATAAATACGTTCTTTCAATGTTAGAAGATGTTTGTTGAATTATTGGTAAATATGTGAATTTTAGTGTTCCTGAAATCTATTGGGACCAATTGCCTCATTTTTGATGTAACAGGATGTAGCAAAAGCATTGATGGTAACTTCCATTTTCTTTGAGATGAAAACGTGCAATTTTAAAGAATGTGAAAAGATCTTTCAAACATATTTAATAAAGGGCATATTTTACAAAAAAATCAAAAATCTCTACAATATTGAGCATTTTATAGATATTATTTACGAAATTCAGAAATAATTTATATACCCCTTCAAACATACATTTTTGCTTCAAGTACAGTATATAACATTCTATCTTTTCAAATCAATTAATGTTGCATACCTGCATACCTATTCATAATTTTACTAGATACTTTCCTTTAAAAAATTCATAAATTTTAGGACTCTTTTTAAAATCATTCATTTTTCTTTGACGAAGCTACATGCATGGAAACGATGCCATAACTATTAATGCAATTCCATCTTATATAAAGAGTTTCATTATCATTATCTGATTACGCATCTAATAACATTACAGTACTCATGGGCGTAAGAGCTCAACTTGATTTAGAGGGTGACAAGTGTATTGCCGGAAAATGTTGCTTTACTGCATCTGAACATTTTGAAAGGCAAAAAAATAATAATAATCAAATCATTCCATAAATGAATAAATATATTTCATCATTCAAGAACCGGACAAAATGGAAAATGTCATACTTATTTTTGGAATTTAAATTTTATTAAGTTTTTAGTTGTAAATAATGCAGCATTACGATAACGTGTATGCACGATAGAGCACATTGTTCATTCAGTGTGAATCATAAGATCATGTTTATTAATATAGTATATTATGTAAAATTCCCAACATGCACAGTTTTAAAACACAGGGCGTTATCCATAATATACATGCAGGGCTGTATGTAAGAAGGTGGGATCATTATTAATACAAGGAATCAAAGGTCGAGCTTCAGCATCATTGATGGGCGATTTTATATGTGTCGTATTGACGGGACATTCAAACACAATTTCCTTGAGAATTGGGCAAAAGGCCAATCAAGTAGGCGCCTCTGGCCCCAGGGCTCTGGATATACCTAACTCTCACCACCATGAAGCATCATTACTGTGCTGCAAATCCGAAGTACTCGGTGATTGATATTTGACCCATGTTTGTAACTTGCTTGTCGAAGTTCATTTCTTACGTTAACTTCGCTTTTAATTGAGGATACTTGATTTTGTCAAGAATTTTAGATTAATTTTTCTATGAAAAAAATCATATAAATGTATAAGGATTGTGAAGTTGTGATGTCATCACGTACATGCACTCAAGGGGGTTGTGCCATTGTGGTTTGACTTTAAATATCTTCACCCACACTCACCTTCCTCCACTCACCCTAAAAAAACCAAGGCTATGTGCATGGAAACTGTTTCAAATTTTCATTCCTTTCACCAAGTTTTTGCCAGATTTGGTCGATTTCTTTTTCATTTTATACCCAAAACATGAAAGTTTGCAAGATTTAAAGCGGGCTTATAATGTGTCAATCTGTAGATCTTTAAAAATGGGGCGGTCATGTTTATTTTCTACCCATCTCTTTAATTAATCTCACCTTTAGAGTAAGGGCCTATCATGAGTTCTACAGTTTGAAGTTCTCTACATTTTCCTCTAGGATCTAAACAATTATACAAATTGAGGTTTTAGACCCTATATCGAATGAACACAGATTTCTTTCGGCTACTGCTTCTTACACTGACAGACTGATATTCAATCAGGCCCTACATCACTGATGTTCTAGTATGTGGTAGGTTTCTAAAAGGATTAGTTCAGGTGTCAACTTAGTCCATCTTATATGAAGGAGAACTTCAAAACAGATCTGTTTAGTTATATTTCGTATAATGATTGCCACTTGAAAGTGTATTTGTGTGATACTAGCATTGATTAATTGTGATTCATTCATTGCAATTATTAATTATTTGCTCAAATGATGGCTAAAATATTAGCGAGATTTGCCTACCGAAAGTGGGGAAAGGTCAAAAGTCTGTGTGTGTGTTGGGTAATGACAAATTTACGCTGAAATACAACACATCACCATAGAAAAGTATCCAGTTGGACAAAAAGTGAGGATGGGGAAAGTACCCCTTTGTACTCCTCAAATCCCGCCTATGCTCAAACCACAGTATAACCCGGATGGCACAATTTGGTTGGGCCATGGCAGTTTACGTTGGGTTTCGTTGTTAAAATGTAAGTTTTTGCTTGAGTGCTCGTAGTTATGCGGTACGCCCAACGGTTGGGTCAACGTTAATGTTAGCATGGACCAACCATTGGTTACAGAACGTTGGTCCAGCGTTGGACCAATGTTAGCATGTCACTGAAAATGCCAACATTTTCCAACATATGTCATCTTTACGGCCAACGTTGGCCGTATGTATAGTGTGCTATCTGGGTAAGCAGGAACCACGAGGCCAGGAGGCAAGATTCCTCCACGCTTTCCAAAACTGACAAAAGTGCCTCTTTTTAAATGAAATGTGCCCCCTCAATAACTGTCCAAGAAGCACCCGGACTTTTAACTACCCACCAACAAAAATAAGTTTATACCATGGCACCCCAAAATATATGTTGAGCTACTACATCATTGATATTCTAGTTTGACCTGTACATTAAACGTAGGCTAAAGGTAGTTCTACGTCATTTATGTATTACCCTAAGCGAGAAACGACACTGCTTAAAACTATATGCAATGAATGCAATCATACAGGAACTATTGCGTAGTGTGCGAAAACTCCAAAGCAGACACGAAAGCATAATAATGACTGCACGCGAGATGTTTGTAAGGTTGTATGGCGTCAGCAGCAAAATGATTTAGAGAGAAAGCTGTTTTGTATATTAATAGCATTATGATTGACTGAGTGGGGAAATGTGGTTTTCATTAGGTTTGTAATTTGTATTGAAGTTATAACAAATCATCAACTTTTTATAACATGATTTGGACAATGGTGAATTATACAAATTAAAAGCAGCTTTAAATTGAAGCCCTAAAGGGCAGAGAGCCACTTAGCAAAAGGGGTATTTACAAGATAGCAAAAGACGTGGTTTACAGTTTAAGTAAAATATTTCGCCACTTGTATGCATTCTAACTGCCCTTCTCTTATACCCTACAACAATATATTGGTGCCAACGCATGATTTATTCAACAGCGCATTGCCATGTGCAATTTAGTATTTGAATGTGTTTAGTTTTGACCTTATCATTTTAATATTCAGTTGAAATAAGATATTGGTGCTTAGATTTGATTTGTCATTTTTTTTTTTTGATTGGAAAGGTATCGTCTCATAAATACATTGGAAGTAAACGCCGCCGTTCTGGTAGCGTCACTTCCGGTTATCATTTTCCTTCTTGATTGCGAAAAATCTGTCATGTTTTCTATAACAAATGTAGGCCTTTATGGTTGGGTCCGGCAGATGTGTGATTGATAACATCGCAGATTTTTCGCAATCAAATGAAAAATTAGAAACTGAAAACCGTTCACTTCTGAATTTATTAAGGGATGATACCTTTCCTTTAAAGACATTTACATTAGCATAGCATAGAATAGCATAGCATAGCAAGGTTTAGCGTCCTGAAAGCAACCAGTGCTGGACATTATATCAAAACAGCCACGGCCTTTAATAACCAGTTGTGAACTTACAGCTTGCATACCTACCGAGATACGAAGCCGGGACGTGCGGGTGAGAGGACAAAGCACTAACCGCTACACCACGGAGGTCATTTTTGCGTGGTGTCGTATCTCATTTACATTGAATGCATTGTGCTGTATCTCATTTACATTACATGCATTGTGCCGTATCTCATATACATTACATGCATTGTGCCATATCTCATTTACATTATATGCATTGTGCTGTATCTCATTTACATAACATGCATTGTGCTGTACTCTCATTTACATTACATGTATTGTTCTGTGTCTCATTGACATTACATGCATTGTGCCGTATGTTATTTACATTACATGCATTGTGCTTTATCTCATTTACATTACATGCATTGTGCCGTATCTTATTTACATTACATGCATTATGCTATATCTCATTTAGATTACATGCATTGTCCCATATCTCATTTATATTACATGCATTGTGCCGTAATCTCATTTACATTACATGCATTGTGCTATATCTCATTTACATTACATGCATTGTCAGTGCTGTATCTCGTTTATATTACATGCATTGTTCTGTATCTCATTTACATTACATGCATTGTGCGGTAATCTCATTTACATTACATGCATTGTGCTATATCTCATTTACATTACATGCATTGTCAGTGCTGTATCTCGTTTATATTACATGCATTGTGCTGTATCTCATTTACATTACATGCATTGTGCCGTATCTCATTTACATTGCATGCATTGTGCCGTATCTCATTTACATTACATGCATTGTCCCATATCTCATTTACATTACATGCATTGTTCTGTATCTCATTTACATTACATGCATTATGCTATATCCCATTTACATTACTTGCATTGTGCTATATCCCATTTACATTACTTGCATTGTCCCATATCTCATTTATATTACATGCATTGTTCTGTATCTCTTTTATATTACATGCATTGTCCCATATCTCATTTACATTACATGCATTGTGCTATATCCCATTTACATTACTTGCATTGTGCTATATCCATTTACATTACATGCATTGTCCCATATCTCATTTATATTACATGCATTGTTCTGTATCTCTTTTATATTACATGCATTGTCCCATATCTCATTTACATTACATGCATTGTGCCGTATCTCATTTACATTGCATGCATTGTGCCGTATCTCATTTACATTACATGCATTGTCCCATATCTCATTTACATTACATGCATTGTTCTGTATCTCATTTACATTACATGCATTATGCTATATCCCATTTACATTACTTGCATTGTGCTATATCCCATTTACATTACTTGCATTGTCCCATATCTCATTTATATTACATGCATTGTTCTGTATCTCTTTTATATTACATGCATTGTCCCATATCTCATTTACATTACATGCATTGTGCCGTATCTCATTTACATTGCATGCATTGTGCCGTATCTCATTTACATTACATGCATTGTCCCATATCTCATTTACATTACATGCATTGTTCTGTATCTCATTTACATAACATGCATTGTGTTGTATCTCATTTACATTACGTGCATTGTGCTATATCTCATTTACATTACATGCATTGTGCTGTATCTCATTTATATTACATGCATTGTTCTGTATCTCATTTACATTACATGCATTGTGTTGTATCTCATTTACATTACGTGCATTGTGCTATATCTCATTTACATTACATGCATTGTGCTGTATCTCATTTATATTATATGCATTGTTATGTGTCTCATTAACATTACATGCATTGTCCCCTATCTCATTTACATTACATGCATTGTGTTGTATCTCATTTACATTACGTGCATTGTGCCGTATCTCATTTACATTACATGCATTGTGCCGTATCTCATTTACATTACATGCATTGTGCTGTATCTCATTTACATTACATGCATTGTGCTATATCTCATTTACATTACATGCATTGTGCTATATCTCATTTACATTACATGCATT